>JACDOX010000425.1:391621-406500 GCA_014549065.1 Cardinalis cardinalis | reverse complement strand
AGTGATTTCCAGTAGGATTGAGTGCTTTCCAGTAGGATTGTGTGCTTTCCAGTAGGACTGAGTGATTTTAAACTTCTTCTTGTTAAAACCCCGCTTCGAAGACGCACGAACCTGTTTGGCCCTGCAATGCTGCTTCTCTCAGCCCTGCTGGGTATTTTCAGCAGGGTGATGATTCTCTCTGTCCAGTTGGCAGGGCCATGGAGATGCAGAAGCCCAGGCACCCCAAGCACTCACCCACAGCCTCTTCTGTGAGCCCGGAGCCCCCCGAGTCCAGCAAGACGCGCCAGAGCGGCTCCTCCAGCGATGGCACCGATGCCCCCTACCCCCCTGCCAACCCCATGTCCCCCCTGGCAATGGGGCCCTTTGCCTCTCCAGAGGGCAGCAAGGACAGTGACACAGGTAGGGTGGAATGAAGAGTGGTTGAAGGTTGTGTGCTGTGAACAGGATGTGCAGAGCGCTGATGCAACGAGCTGGGCCAATTGGGCAATGCTTTGATGTCATTGGAGCTGCTCTTCCTCACCTCAATCAGCTTTTCCTCAATTAGGGAATGTTGCCACGAGCAGCAGGGGTTGTTAGTGGGTTCTGCCACTGTGGCATTGGATGATCCAACAGGAAAAACCCAGCAGGTGCCACCTGAAGCTTTTGTCACTGAGATTTGTTCTTATCACTCTGGGAATCGAGTTCCTCCAGCTCTGAAGCTGGAATCAAGAGGCTCTGGAGAGGCTGGGAGGTTCTCTGGTGTCCTCTAACCTGGCTCCTCACCTTTCACATTCCTCCTGTGTCCAGGTGTGAAGCAGCCTGGGGAAGCCCCACCTGCCAGTGAGTCCATGGATGGCACCCCCCGCACACCCAACAACACCTTTGAGTTCCCATCTCCTTTGGAAAACCTGCAGGAGGAGGAGGGAGAGGCTGAGAGGTAACTCTGGGTGCTTGAGGGAGCCTTGGGAGAGAGTCAGGAGAGCTTGCAATGGGTTGGAAAAGATCATTGTAGAGTGACCTTAGCAGTGGCTGCTGGAATTTAGTGCATAAAATGACAGTGACATTGTTTGTGTTAAATATTGTTGGTAGAATTAGGAAGCTTTGGGTTTTGTCTCTGCTGTGATAGAAAACTGTCAGGAGAGGGGACAGAATGCTCTGCCTTGGAGCTCAGACCACCATTCTGAAGTTGTTCTGAGCAGGAAGGAATTCAGGCACAAGCTCCCTAATGATTCCTTTCCTTCCTTGCAGGATGGTTGACATGGGAACACCGAAGCCTTTTCGCAAGTGAGTGCGCTTAGAAATGTTTGAACTTGACTGAATTTGTTTGGATTTCAAGTGGTTATGAAGCAGAATGCAGCAGTGCTCTTTGTTCTGAGGCAGCACAGTTGTCTGCATGATCTCTTTTCTTTAAGAACACATGAAATCAGACACTGGCAGCCATTTGTAGGGCAGGTGGAGTGAGTCATATGCAAAAATACCCCTTTGATCTGTGAGTGAAGTGGAATGATTGCTGTATCCAGTGATTTAAATGGATGGCAGTTGGGTTAGGGAGCAGAGAAATCCCTATTTTCCTTTTCAACCTGTGTTGCTGTTGGTTCTGTACCTGCAGATAGACTGAGGCAAGAAACTGTAACCTGCCCTTTTCACTGCCTTGATATCTGACTGCAAATGATTTGTTCTGTGTCATTAAAAGGAGGGTTATGAAAACACTGTCAGAACAGTCAATCTGGAAAGGGCAGAATTAGAG
The DNA here is from genome assembly GCA_014549065.1 of Cardinalis cardinalis. Classification (NCBI taxonomy): domain Eukaryota; kingdom Metazoa; phylum Chordata; class Aves; order Passeriformes; family Cardinalidae; genus Cardinalis; species Cardinalis cardinalis. Next base: position 404,774 of record JACDOX010000425.1, on the reverse strand, counting down.
AATGTGCCCAGAGGTTCAGGCATCAAACAGCCCCCAGCTGGCAGGGACAGTGTGTTCATAAAGCTGATTGATGTACTCAGCTTTTCTCTGAAATGGGAATTAACTCACTCTTTTTCTCCTCCCATCAGGATGGACAGTGTTGGCTTTGCAGATGTGCAGAGTGAGGATGAGCTCTATGACTTTGACATGGACATGGACCCTCCCAACTGGCAGCAGCTTGTGAGCAGGGAGGTGCTGATGGGGCTCAAACCCTACGAAATCAAACGTCAGGAGGTGATAAATGGTGAGATGGGGGTTCTGTCCTTCCTGGCCAAGCTCAGAGCTGAAACCTTCCCCTGGTGCTTTGAAGTTCTTAAAAATTTACAATTAGGTTTTTTTTGCGAAGTAATGGCTGGAGAATTGTAGAACTTTTGGTTTGAAGAGTTCTTAGGTGTGAAACCCCTGCTTGTTACTGGGAAATAACCTGAGGTGAGATTGATCCAGTGAGAAATAACCTGAGGTGAGATTCATCCAGTCCTTAGAGGAGAAATAAACCATATCAAGTGGTTATTAAATATTAAGTGAGTCCATGGATGGCACCCCCYGCACACCCAACAACACCTTTGMGTTCCCATCTCCTTTGGAAAACCTGCAGGAGAAGGAGGGAGAGGCCAGGTTTTTAACATGTTCTATAAAAGAAAACAAGAAAAGCTTGGGTTTTTGGCAAGCAGGTGATGGAAATGCTCCTCCCAAACTTTAGATCTGAGTTGTAGCACCTGCAGAAACCTTTGTGTGGATTTGTGAGCTCAGAGCTGTTGGTTTGCGGTAAATGATGGAATGTTCCAAACAATTCAAACATGGAATTACAGCAGGGCCTGGAACATGGACCAGGGAGGGAAAAGCTGCTGAGGGCTGTGCTCTGAGCTGCCCTGTGGCTGCACAGTTGCCATCCTGCTCTCCCTGTGTCCCCAGAGCTGTTCTACACGGAGCGAGCCCACGTGCGCACGCTGAAGGTCCTGCACAACGTCTTCTACCAGAGGGTCACCAGGGAGGGCATCCTCAGCTCCAGTGACAAACGGAAAATCTTCTCCAACCTCGAGGACATCCTTGGGCTGCACGGTAGGAGCAGCTGGATGCTGCAGTTTGGGCTTCCAGTGGCTGAAAAATTGAAGCAAAGGGAGCCTGGAACACCAGGCAGCTTCACCCAGTGCTTGAGATGGAGCAGAATTCTTGAGCATGGAGCAGAATTCTTCAGGAGTTCTTCAACACTGCCCTGGGCTTGCTTTTGCTCACACTTGTTCCATTTCTGATTCACAAAGATATTTTGATAAGGAATCATGTGTCCAGTGTTCCTTTTCTGTGTTGATTCATGCTTGATAAAAGAGCAGTGAGCTTTGTGGGCCAGGGTTTGAGATGGTACAGCTGCTCCTGAGGAGAGCAGAAAACAGATTTATGACGATTGATGTCTGTTTGTTTCTGAAGGGTGGCCCTTCCTCGTTGTTTAGGGAAAGGACTGCTCACAGTAGGAATTTCAGCCACTGAATCATCAGTTGTGTGGTTTTGTGGCTTCTGCATTATTCCTGTTTATAGAAAAATGATATTTAGCCTCAGAAAAGATGAGTTTGGAATGGTTCTTAGGGATCCTTTGAAGCCAGGTGAGACACAAGTGCAAAGGAGTTACATCACATTTCATTAGATATCCTAAATTGATTAAGTTGCAGGATATTGTTTATTAGCTAATTAAAACTATTTCAAATCTTATCTTCTCCTAGAATAGCTTTTATGTTGAGTGCTGAAAATTAAGCCAGCATTTTGACCACTATTAATAAAATTTACCTTTTTTTTTCCTTGTTTTTAAGTTGCACTGAACGATCAGATGAAATCTGTCCGAAAAAGAAACGAGACTTCTGTCATTGGCCAAATTGGGGAAGATTTGCTCTCCTGGGTAAAATTCTTTTAATATTTCTTCTATTTGAAAATAGTGTGCCATGGAATGACCAATAGAGCCAGAGGTTGGAGGAGGTAATTCCCAGCAATGGGAACTGAAGGGCTGTGAGTCCTGGAGCCAAAACAGAGCTGGAGGATGAGGGGGGGAAAGAAAGCAGGAGGAGCTCAGAGGATTTTCATCTGACTAGAATAGGAGTCATTTAAGGCACAAGAATAATATCCTAAAGATGTGTGGGTAGAGTAGAAAGGTACTTTGGGTACATAAAGGTGAGAGTGGGATTTTGAAAAATGTAGTGGCACGATTTATTTCGGTAACACTGAAGTGTGAGCCTGGTGTTGCCTGTGGTGCAGTTTAAAAAAATCAGAAATACTGATTTCTAATCTTAGAATGTACAAATTTGGAGTTTATAGTGCTGCTGCAGGCTTCACTTTTGAGATCTTTGTGGAGAGGTTTGGCTGCCCCAGTCCTGGAAGTGTTCAAGGATGCCCTGGCCCATGATGGGGATGACCYTTAAAATCCCCTTCAACCCWAACCAGTCTGGGATTCTGTGATGTGGGAGGGCTGGATTCAGGAGAACCGAGGAGTTTGGGATGTAAAGGTCTCCTCTGGGAAGACAAAGCCTTAAACCAGAGCAGAAATGCCTCCTCATTTTTGTCAATAATTCCTYTGTTCCCTGGTGAACCCAGTCCCGTGTGGCTCTGCCTGCTGAGGGTGCCTCGTGCTGAGCTCCAGCCTGTCTAAACTTGGCTTTTTTGGCTTTCTGGCACAGTTTAGTGGAGCAGCAGAGGAGAAGCTGAAACTTGCCACTGCCACCTTCTGCAGCAACCAGCCCTTCGCTCTCGAGGTCATCAAGTCCCGCCAGAAGAAGGACTCGCGCTTCCAGACCTTCGTGCAGGTGGGTTTGCCACAGGGCTTGGAGTTTTCCACCAGGCTTTGAGTTTTCTCCACCAGGCTTTGAGTTTTCTCCACCAGGCCTTGAGTTTTCTCCACCAGGCCTTGAGTTTTTTCCACCAGGCTTTTGAGTTTTTCACCAGGCTTTTGAGTTTTTTCCACTGGGCTTTTGAGTTTTCTCCACTGGGCTTTTGAGTTTTCTCCTCCAGGCTTTGAGTTTTTCTCCACTGGGCTTTTGAGTTGCCTCCACCAGGCTTTGAGTTTTTCACCACCAGGCTTTGAGTTTTTTCACCACGCTCTGAGTTTTTTCCCCTAAGCTCTCAGTTTCTCCACCAGGCTTTTGAGTTTTCTTCTCCACGTTTTGAGTCGCCTCCACCAGGCTTTGAGTTTTCCTTCCTCCAGCCTTTGTGTTTTTCACCAGGCTTTTGAGTTTTCTCTACCAGGCTTTGAGGTTTTCACCAGGCTTTTGTAGTTTCCACCTTTTGTGTTTTCTCCTCCAGACCTTGAGTTTTTCACCAAACTCTGAGTTTTTTCCCCCAAGCTCTGAGTTCTCTCCACCAGGCTTTTGAGTTTTCTCCACCAGGCTTGGAGTAACCTCAGCACAGCCCAGTGAATCCTCCTAGATAAAGTTCTGATAATTAATGACATGAATTAATGACGTCATGCCTAACAATGCCTTTAGCTGAGGACTATGTCTAGCACTGTATTTATCTCTCCTGGTGGTTTCTGGAGGGAGGAGCCCTCAGTTCTGGGCAGCACAGATGGAACGCAGGGCAGCTCAGTGTCCCAGGCAGGAGATGCCATCCCTCTCGAGGTGCCTGCTGCCCTAGGGTCCCAAATCCCGTGGGGCAGAGTGCTTAGAGTGCCAGGAGCAGGAGGCAGATGCTGCACAGGGGTGGGCTTTGGGCCCGTGTGGCATTTGCAGAGCATTGTCTCCATCAGCACAGGCTGGGAGGAGCTCTGGGAGTACAGGGGAGATCATCTTGACAAATATCCTGAGTTTTGCTGCGCTGTGAAAGCCCAAACTGATGTGTTCCCTGGGAGCTGCTGACTGAGATGGATTGGGGATGGGCCCATGCCCATGGGGAGTAATGAGGGGAGGAAGGCACTGCTGCTGTGATGAGCTTTTCCTCTGGGTAATTGCAGATGGAGAGGGGATGTGTTGTCTGAGTGATAGATCTTGGCATCTCTTGTCTTGTATTTAATTACTGGAAAGTGAAGTAATAGATGTTTAAGTGATGAATAGATGTTGTGCATTCAGGTAATTATGGCCTTAATAAAAATGACAAATGCAGATATTGTGCTGTTGAAATTTAGGATGCTGAGAGCAATCCCCTRTGCCGGCGGCTGCAGCTGAAGGATATCATCCCCACGGAGATGCAGAGGTTGACTAAATACCCCCTTCTGCTGGATAACATTGCTAAATACACAGGTAAAGCCTTGCCACTGGGGTTTGGGCACCTGTGATGGTGTTCACAGGGTCTGAGGATGAGGGAAGAGATGAGGATCTGAATCCACGTTTCAGAAGGCTTGATTTATTATTTTATGATATATATTACATTAAAACTATACTCAAAGAAAAGAAGAAAGGATTTCATCAGAAGGCTGGCTAAGAATAGAAAAAGAAGGAATGATAACAAAGGCTTGTGTCTCAGGCAGAGTCCAAAACAGCTGGGCTGTAATTGGCCATTAATTAGAAACAAGCACATGAGGCCAATCCCAGATGCACCTGTTGCATCCCACAGCAGCAGATAACCATTGGTTACATTTTGTTCCTGAGGCCTCTCAGCTTCTCAGGAGGAAAAATCCTAAGGAAAGGATTGTTCATAAAACATGTCTGTGACAGACACCCATCTCAGCAGGTTTTTTTAGGTAAATGTGTTAAATAACACTTTAATTTTATGTGTCACTGTTTTCATTGCGACCTCACTGCTGCTGTTTGCACAGGAGGTGTAAAAAATAATAATAAAAAGAAAAATCCAGTGTTGGTTCCTCCTTAGGAAAATAAAAAGGAAATTCAGTGTGAAATAAGTGACTCTATCAAACCTCTAAAGCAGCAGAGAATGTCCCTGTGCTCTTGCAGAGGGTGGGGTTTAATTAGGATCTGTTACACTGAAAGATACTTCCAGCACAACAGGTAAAAATGTGATAAATAACAGCACAAAATGCCTTCCCAGCTTTACTATCTGATACCTGCTGCAGGGTAATTTCATCACTCATAAAAATAGACTGCAGCTACAAGTTCCCTCTAATCCTAATTAGGAAAGCATGTGATACTCCATTATCTTTGATGTACTGGGTGATGTTCCTGTTAAGTGAATTCTCAGTGTGGCTGCTGCTGCTGGGGAGAATTGATGGGTTCACCTGTGCCTGTGCTCTTAGTAAGGATTTTATAAGGATTTTATAAGGATTTTATAAGGATTTTAGGTTTCCCACATTATTGTGAGTAGTTGTCACAAGGCCCTAAAAAAGGGAGAGTAACAATTGCATTGTGTGTAATGAGGTGCAGGTCTCAATCAATTCTCTCCTGTCACAAATCTCACTTTTATCATTATTGCAATGCTTTTGTTGGTGGCTCCTCTGTGAGTTTAACTCCTTTTTGTCCAGTGTGAGGTCAGCAGACTGCACTGCAGGGCTGGCTGGCCAAACCTCTGCTGGGAACACTGTCCCACTTTGTGTCATTCTTGCAGAGCTGCCTGAGGAGAAGGAGAAAGTCAAGAGAGCAGCAGATCACTGTCGCCAGATCCTCAACCACGTGAACCAGGCTGTCAAAGAGTCAGAGAACAAACAGGTGGGAGGGCCAGAGTGAGCACCCAGGGCTGGGCACAGCAGTGCAGCTGCACTCTGGGCAGTTCTGCTGCTCCAGGTGACATTTCCTGCACTCTGGGCAGTTCTGCTGCTCCAGGTGGCATTTCCTGCATTTCCTGCACTCTGGGCAGTTCTGCTGCTCCAGGTGACATTTCCTTGCATTTCCTGCAGCACCTGGAGGATTATCAGCGGCGACTCGACCTCTCCTACTTGAAGCAGTCAGAGGATCCCATGATGGATGAGTTCAGGGTGAGTGGGAACATTAAAAGCTCTGTGTCAATGGAGTTTGCATTCACTTTGTGCTTCTTCTGGTGCACAATCGAGTGGGCTTTGGAGATAAATATTTCTGTATGAAAATGAAAACAATTAGTCTCAGAAATGTGAGTTTTGCCACCTTCCTGAAGATTTCTGTGGCTCTAACAGCTCAGTTCTGCACATCATGGTGCTGATGGAGCTTGTCAGCTCTGTGCAACAAACCTTTATGGCCTGCAAGCTCAAGCACTGTATCCCAGAAGAGATATCTGGTGGATAATGAGATCATTGTGGATATTTATCTCATGTGAGTGCATCTCTTAGTGATGCTGTTGGAGCTGGGGAGGCCTTGGAGAGCCCTGAGCTGTAACAGTGGAATTGGCTCTAAAAGGAGAGCTTGTACAAAAATTTGTGAGTTCCACACAGCCAAATGAAGCCTGAAGTCCAGTATTAAAAATATTCTGTTTCATGGCTCCTGTAAATCCCTGCAGTTTTGTTGGGAGCTGGTCACCTGCTGGTTTCTTCCCATCTCCCTCAAAGTCAGTGTGAATTAAAAAACCCCAACTTTTCTATAAAACTGTGTCATGTATCCTTCTCCAAATAAACTTGCAAGCATTCAGCAAGGGAAGGAAGAACTTTTGGCAGCTACAAAATCTCGCTGTCATTGATTGCAGACTCTGAGACTTGGAAGGGATGAATTGTGAAAATTGTCACTTCTGCTTGCCTGCAGATCTAAATGTCACAAGCACTGAAGTGCCTGAAGAATCCATTGACATTACAAAGCCTGTCAGATCAGGGGGATGATTTGTAAATAATTTGTAGGCACACTTGACTTGCAAATCGAGTGCTGCAGCATTAATCAGTTGTAATGCTRGAGCTGAATATGGGGGATTGGAAAAACTCCTCCTAGGAAACAGGTGACATCCCAGTGCCCCAGGAGCTTGACTTGGTGGGAGAATTCCCCACTCTGTGGCCCTTGGCACGTGGAAAAGAGCAGTGGAAGAGAAGAAGTGATAAACAGCATCTCTGACAGGATTTTGGGTTCCCTGTTCCATGTTTCTGGGTTTAGGTGCTTAGCTCCAGACTGGAGTCCCTCTGGCATTCCTGTGTTTTATCATGACTTGCTTCCATGGAAATTTCATTTTTTATCTTTCTCCTGCTGGCAGAACCTGGATCTAACAAAGAGAAAAATGCTCCACGAAGGGCCCTTGACCTGGAAGGTGAATCGTGACAAAACCATCGGTGAGTCTGGGCCATCCCCCATCCCCTGGCTCTGSCTCAGTTTGCTGGGAAGGAGAGGAGGGAAAAGCTCTGCTGCAGCTCCCAATTATGCTTCTTGTGCCACCTCTAATAATGCCTGTGTGCTTCTCTGAGCTGATTAAATTATTCTTGTCAATTGTGAAAAGTGCTGGAGTATCATTAGGGCCACGCAGGGACACAGCAGTCCGTCATGAGCTGATCCAGTTCCATCTGTAGCTTTCTGCTGGAGTTTTCACCAGGAAGATTTGCAAGCTTTGCCTGGAATGGCACAGCACTGATTGCTGCCTCTGCATGAGTAATCAGAAATGCAGCTTTCTGCTTTCTGATGGCAATCTTTTAACTCATTCTGGGCTTTTTTTGCATTCTGGGCAGATCTGTACACTCTGCTGCTGGAGGACATCCTGGTGCTGCTGCAGAAGCAAGATGACAAACTGGTGCTGAAGTGCCACAGCAAGATCCTGGCATCCACAGCTGACAGCAAACACACCTTCAGCCCCATCATCAAACTCAACACTGTGCTGGTTCGCCAGGTGGCCACAGGTCAGTGCAGCCCACTGAGAAAGCAAAAAGAGAAGCCAAAAATAAAGATTAGCTCAGTTGAGGAAGAWGATTTTGTGTAGATTTGCAGAGCAGAACATGGAAAACTGCGTAGGCTTAATTCTTGGTTGTCCAACATCGTGCTTAGTATGGATGAGCTGTTTAACTTCTTTGCATCAGTAATAGGCATTTGCTTGAGTTTTAAATAGACTTCTAAATGAAAGTACTCTGATTGTGTTAGAGGAAAAGCACTTTGGAAATTATTAGAAGGGAAAAGAGGAGAAATGGAGCTTTTTCAAAATGGGTTTTTTCCCTTTGAGGGCACATTTCTTTGMTAGGACAAGATCAGTGTTTCTGTATTAGTGTTGGAAAGTTATCTCATGGGCTTTTTCCTTGCTTTGGGCTGGGGTTATGTAGGAGTTTTTGGGAAGTGAGAAGTGAATTTGTGAACTTTTTGGGAAGTTTCAGTTCCCCTCCCTTCCTGTGTTGGTGCAGATAACAAAGCTTTCTTCGTCATCTCCATGTCGGCGACGGGCGCTCACATCTACGAGCTGGTGGCACAGACTGTCTCAGAGAAGAATGTGTAAGTCCTGGGGTCAGTTCCAGCTGCTGCTGGCTTTGTTGGACCTGAGAGACCTTTTACTTCATGAATTCCCCGAGTTCCCTCTCCAAATTCAGCTGGAAACCTGGTGGTCTCTCTAAGTTGCAGGTCTTGTGGTCTCTGTAAGCATCTGCGGGTAGTCCCTCCCAGCTGGCTCACTCCAGACTCTTTCCTGACCTGCAAAATGGTTTTATTTACCCTTAAAATTCTSGATTTTTTGGGCCTGACTGCCAGATCGGACACAGAAATAATCCTGCATCTTCATGCAGCACCAGAGATCTTTGCAGATTTACATTCTGGCATCATAAACACCCCAGTGCAGGAATTGGATTCCATGGCTAAAAGCTTCATTGGGAGAAACTCTTTTCTCCTAAAGGATACCCAGGGATAGATGTGTTTATGGGATACACGGCTCTTGTTGCATCTATACCCTTCAGTGATGTGTGAAATAGTGCTTTTTCATGTATTTATGTATCAATTAACTGGTTCATCTGACAAGTGATAAGGTCCTGTCTATCATTTCTATCTGCTGAAAGCATCCAGGTGAGCTGAGCTTTCTCCTGTGGTGATTTCAGGCTGTTCCTGGGGGGACTGAATGGGACAGAACTTAAAAAAAAAGAYATTTTCTTTTTGGTAAAAAAAAGCAGTGATAATGTCATCTGGGTTTAAGAGGATTAAATAGAGAAATGCTCATTCTGCCTCACTTGCTGCATGGTTTTATTTGCTGTGTCTGCTGCAGCTGGCAGGACCTTATAGCTCAGATGGCAGGAACTGTGAAGATGGGGAGCAGCAGAAGAGTGATCCCACTGCCTCAGTCCGGCCCTGGCGAGTAAGTCAAAGCTGCAGGAGGAAGAAAAGCTGATTTTTCTTYCTCCAGCACCCCTTTTCCTGCTTAAAAATTGCCCTCCAAAGCAGGGATTCTGCTGCAGATGAGGCTGACTGMAAGGATGTGTTTGTTCTTCCCTCCCTGCAGAGAGGAGCGTGAGGAAGAGGAGCAGCAGAAGCTCAAGGAGCAGCATGACATTCCTGCCAGCAGCCTGCAGAGCCCAGGTAAAGCAGGGATTCAGGCAAGGGGAGCAGGAGATTTGCTCCAGGGAGTTCAGGTGTGCCCAGACATAGTCCTGGGGGATTGGGGATCCCAGRGCACCTTTGAGATTGTTCTGGAAAGGGGTGATTTCTTTACAAGTCTTTCAGAGAAGTGATGCTGAACCTCTTGGAAATGCATCTTTTACTGTTTCCATCTGATTTATAAACTGCTGGAAAGTCTTTTTTTTTTAACCCTGGAAAGAACTGGCCGTGCTGAAGAATCTTAGCGTTTCCAGAGTGGAATTTTTGTCATCGTTGTTTCACCTGRATTTTTGTTTTCTGTCCTCTAGATAAAGATTTGGGCCTGGAGTCTCCCTTGATACTGAACCCTCAGTCCTCCTCACCCATCATGTCAGAGAAGGCCAAGGTGGAGATGCTGGGGGCTGAGGGGCCGTTTGAGAAGGTGCAGCAGGCAGAGCTGGCGCTGAAGGAYCCCTCTGGCTGCGGCTCAGCCTCGGTGCCAGAGGGGCAGTGGGCACGGGATGCCCTGAGGAACTGTGAGTACCACCCTGGCCTGGGCTCTGCAGTGCAATTCCCATCCATTTTCCATCCCCCTGGGCTGGACTGTGCACAGAAGGGATGTGGCAGCGAGGAGTTGGGGATTCACYGCCCCTTCCCTGGGATTCAGGCATCTCCTTGTTTTCTCTGGGGTTTTCTGTATCGAATGAGGCTGATCATGAATTTCTACCATCCGTGGAGTGCTTTGATGGCAAAATTATATTGCAGAACTTAGTGCACAGTGCCATTGCTGGTCAGCAGCTTTTAAAGACAAGGCAYTCAGCCCTGGCCTTGTTTCTGTAGCACTGGAGCAGAACTGGAGAGGTTGCTTGTGTTGCAGAATACAATTTTCCCGTTTTTTTGGGGTAAAATTCTGCAAATTGTCAAGCTCAGTTATATCCAAAGCCCAGGCTCAGATTTCCTGAGTACTTGGGAGGTGGTTGGGTCTAATTGGATCAACACTTGTGTGTGCTGAGAAGTTTTCCTGATGGACAAATCATTGTTTGAAATGGTTTTTAATAATTTCTTCTGCTCTCCTTTCAGAGGAGGCATGCAGGGCTCTGCAACCTGCTGGATCAGCTCTGGCAGTGCAACTCCTAAATATAACTCCCTAAAATTTCAATGAATTCATTAATCCACAGATCTGTCCTTGGCAACTCTGGAAGGGACACAAAGTCCCTCAGTTGTACTTGGAGGGAAAAGTCTGTGCAATATTTGCTTTCACCAAATGCAGAACTCTTACATCCTTGGCCCCAATTGCCTTTTCCATCTCTCTGTCCAAGCAATGACAGTTCTCTGCAGTCTCAGAGTTATCTCAGACCTTTAATTCCATTTATTCTCCTTCTTAGAAGATTTAAAGTTCTTTTCTAGTGCTGAATATTGCCCAGATATTCTTGGTACTTGTTTCAAGAGACCACAGCTAAAATAATCTTAGTCTGGGGGTGTGTAAGGACAATTTTAGTGACCCTTCAGCATCTCCTGAGCGTTGAGAGTTAAAAGAGCAGCTCTCCAACATTGTGACAGGAGCCTGAGCTGAGTGACAGTTCTGCTGTGTGATGTCASAGCTTTTTTTGGGTGTTGCAGGAGCATTTTGTGGTGAGGAGGAACAATCTGGGGCTCTTGACAGCAGCACGTTTTTGTTTGGAACAATATGTCCCTATTATGAAGTGTTTGCTTGGGATAATTTGGGAGCTAAAGGAATGTGGGTTGAAGTTCAACCAGGCATAAATTTGCATTGAATTTTAGGGAAAAATGTGTCTTAGATTTTTTCCTTTTTTTTTTTTTTTTTTTGCTGTCATTTTAAACCTGAGAGGAATATTCCCAGTTTCCTTGAGGTGGGAATCCCCTGCTATAACCACAGCTCTGAGCTCCTGTGCAGGGTGAAACCCAAGCACTCAGGATCATTTCTGGAGACAATTTCCTTGGTTTTCTCCAAGGAGATGCAACTTGTCCTGACATATTGTAAGGTAAAACAGGGGAGTGAGGCTGGAGCCTTTAATACATTTATTTTTGTCCCTGTTTTTCCAACCCAGAGCAAGGAGTCACACCTCTGTCAGAGTGACCTTTGTGTCTGCTTTAATCCCTTCTGTGCTCTGTGAGCCTTGCCTGCATTTGTCAGGTGCCATTAGTGCAAGAGCAGGATTTCCAGACATTATGATAAAACCAGAGATTTTGGGCAAGCAGGAAGGGAGGTGATGAGCTCACAGAATATCCTGAGCTGGAGAGGAGCCACAAGGATCATTGAGTCCAGGTGCTGTCCATTTAATTATGGGATTTTTTTAATGTGCAGTGTAAAAACCATCCCTGATCCCTGAACCTGTTCAGAACCAGCTGAGTCTGACAGCACCACTGATCTTTGGAGTGTTCACAAATGGTTTTTCTCAGGAGACAGATGGGCTGTGGGACTCCTTTTCTCAGGAGATGGGCTGTGAGACATCCCCACTAAAAATCTGCTCAAACCCCCCTGGGCCCTAAAGCTTCTTGGGGGTAGTTGAATCAAACTCCATTGTCTCTGCAGGAAAATGATTTGATTTCTCTCAGGAGATGGGCTGTGACACTTCTTTTCTCAGGAGATGTGCTATGAGACATCCCCACTTCTGTCTCTTAAAATCTGCTCAAACCCCCTTCTTAGATTTTTTTTTCCTTGTTTTTTTTTGCTGTCATTTTAAACCTGAGTGGAATATTCCCAGTTTCCTTGAGGTGGAAATCCCTTGCTATAACCACATCTGTGAGCTCCTGTGCAGGGTCAAAATTTGAGTTATTTGGTCACTTTGAGCCCAAAGTGGGAATCCCCTGTTATAACCACAGCTGTGAGCTCCTGTGCAGGGTCAAAATTTGAGTTATTTGGTCACTTGGAGCCCAAAGTGGGAATCCCCTGTTGTAACCACAGCTGTGAGCTCCTGTGCAGGGTCAAAATTTGAGTGATTTGGTCACTTTGAGCCCAAAGTGGGAATCCCCTGCTATAACCACGGCTGTGAGCTCCTGTGCAGGGTCAAAATTTGAGTGATTTGGTCACTTTGAGCCCAAATTCTGTCCCTCTCATCTGACCCTTGCCTGTCCTTGCAGTGGGGCTGCTGAAGCAGCTCTTGGTGCAGCAGCTGGGCCTGGCTGAGAAGGGGACCCTGGAGGACAGACAGCGCCTGCCCAGGTTCAGGAACGTGTCCCAGGAAGCCCAGACAGAGAGTGGCACCGAGCTGCAGCAGCAAATTCCCAATTCTGAGAGCAAATTCCAGCAGGCTGCAGAGGACAGAGCCCTTGGCAGAACTGGGGAGGAGAGGCACGGCGCCCGGACTGCAGCGCAGCGCCCGGCCTCGGGGGATGCCCTGCAGCTGCTGGGCACCGAGCCCCCGGCCCGGGGCGCTCTGCCCATGGACAGCACGAACCTGGAGGGCTCCAGCTCGGAGCTGGAGGGGCTGGGGGCTGAGGAGAGCGGGGAGCATTTCTTTGATGCTCGGGAGGCTCACAGCGACGAGAACCCCGGCGAGAGCGGCGAGCTGCTGGACAGGAAGGAGGAGGAGGAGGAGGAGGAAGAGGAGGAGGAAGAGGTGCAAATTCGGATCTCAGGTGAGCCTGGGGCACTCCTGCARGGGGTGATGGCCTGGCCAGGTCCCTTTAACTTCACCTTTTGTTATTCTGGGGTAGGACATCAGCTCCCAGCTCTCACCAAGTCGTTGTAGCGCTGTGCAAACAGGAGCTGGTTCACTCTTCATGTGCTGCAGGAGAAGCTGAAGGGCTGGGGGACGCAGGACAAGCCTGTGACAACTGGAATTGCCAAGCCATGGATTGTGGCTGGC
>JACDOX010000425.1:302976-319326 GCA_014549065.1 Cardinalis cardinalis | reverse complement strand
CACAAAGGGAATGGGATTTGAGGAGGGAAAGGCCAGTGATGTGCCAGGTTCCTGGAGCTGTCACCTCATGGTGGTGGTGGAGGAAGGCCGGAAAAAGAATCCAGGGAGAGCTTTATTCCCTCTCTTCTGCTCCTTGACTGATGGCTCCAGAATCCTTGTAATGCTGCTTTTTTTCCTTTAATTATTGTGATAAATGGCTCCTGTGGCTGGAGCTTGGCTGGAGGCCGGGGCTCTGATGGATCTGCGAGGCTGCTGGAGGCTCTGAGTGCATCCCTGAGACAGGCACAGATCAGGCTCCTCTGTCCCTGCCTGGGGCTGTCTGAGCTGGGCTGCTGTCACCCCAAACTGGGACRCCTCTGCCTCTTCTTCCCTCAGCCCTCCAGGGATTGTCACCTCCTGGATTTGGGCGCTGCTGTGGCCCCAACCTTGCTGTTGGTTTTGTGGGATTATGATGATGATGATGATTATTATTTATTACTAATTATTTACTATTACTATTATTATTACAATTACTATTAGTATTATTATTACTTTATTATTATTTATTACTATTATTACTATTATTACTATTATTACTATTATTACTATTACTGTTAGTGGGATTATGCCCTTTTTTGGCCCAGAGATTGGGCAGCTGAGAGGTGTTTTAAAAACTTTCATTCCATTTTCACAGAATTCGCAGAATGATGGGGTTGGAAGAGACCTCAAAGACCATCGAGTCCAACCCAACACCTCACCCAAACCCTGGCCCCCAGTGCCACATCCAGGCTTTGTTAAACTCACCCAGGGATGGGGACTCCACCACCTCCCCGGGCAGAACATTCCAGAACTTTGTCACCCTTTCTGTAAAAAACTTTTTCCTGATATCCAACCTGAATTTCCCTACTTTCAGTCTCATGTGAAGGGTGAGACAATTTATGTAAAATTTATGCTATTACAATCAGAAGCCAGCAATTTCCTGATTACAATACATTATAAGTGTTTCTTATAATATGTTGAGTTATTTGCCTCACACAGGGGCACCAATTTGTCAGGTTATGCCCTTTTTTTCTTTTCCCAGCTTCTTGTCTGTGCCATATTCCCAAAGCTCTGCTTGCAGGAGGGGTTTGAGCAGGGCAGGGATCAATCCAGGCACAGCTTTGGGAGCAGTGAAACCCTAATCAATACCAAAAAGGGTTAATTCTGCATCTTTGTACTCTAAAGAGTTAGAAGTCACCCAAAAGTTGGTTTTGCTGCAGATGTTTGAACAGGCTCATTGTTTTCCAAGAAACTCACAGCTCCCACTGCCCTGCATCTCCTGCTGTTCCTTTCTTAAMCAGATTCAGTCTCTGGTTTGTTAARCAAACCTTGRGCACAGCAAATGTGGTCAGAACCAGGAGGAAATGAACAATTMATTTGATTAATTGGATTGGTTCACTGGATTAACAATTCCAGTTAATTCCAGCATGCAGTGACAGGAGAAAGTGGAATGATTTCAAACTGAGGGTAGGGTTAGGTGGGATATTAGTTAATTTTTTTTTCCTGTGAGGGCCCGGCACAGTTTTCCCAGAGGAATTGTGGCTGCCCCATCTCTGGAAGTGTCCCAGGCCAGGTTGGAGCAGCCTGGGGTAGTGGGAGATGTCCGTGCCCATGGCAAGGGTGGAATTGATGATTTTTAGGGTCCATTCCAACCCAGGCCATTCAGTGGTTCCCCACCATTGGTATTCACCTGTTGCTCTCTGTGTGTGCTGGAGATTTCTTATTTTTAGYGTGACTTTGCGTGGTGACATTGGAACTGTTCCCTCAGCTCGGGATTCTGGCCSGGCTTGTTTATGAGGGACAGCGTGTGCTTTATTTTTGGCGTGTGTGTAATGGAGAATGTCTGGTTCAATGCCTCGATGTGCTCATGTTGCAAGTGTGGGATCTGCTGGAATTCGCACAAATCCCACAAATCATCAGGGACAGTGGAGCTGGAACCTGGAAAAGCCCTTTAGGCGGGAAAGCAGGACATTGATGCTCCAAAACCTCAGCATCAAGAGGAGGGAGCAGATCCACAACCACGTGGATAAAACCTCAGCACACGGCTGGAAATTTTTTATTTTATTTTCTTCTGTGACAGAAACCCCTGAGCCCTTCTGGCCACCCCAGCCCCTCTCCACGGGCAGCAAGGCTGATGAGCATCCTCATTTTTGCCTCYCTGAGTGGAAAACKCWGGGAAAWTTGAGTTTTCTGAGTAGAAAACTGGTTGGGAATGTTGTTGTGGTGGGTGGGAGCTGATTATGTAACTGCAGGAAGGGGAAGGCGGGCACGGGAGCTGTAACACCTCTATAATTAAGCACAACAAACAGCCAGAAAACAACAAACACTTCTGAAACCCCGTTCTTAAGTTATTATTTTCCTGCTTTGGCAAAGTTGTTGAGAGGGGAAAGCAACAGGGGGAGAAGCATCTATGTGTTAATTCATTAAGTGTGTTTGAAACCTTTTTTTTTTGGTATTTTTAATGAATGAAAATTAAATCTGAGAATGGGTAGAGAGGCCTGGTGAGAGCAGCAGAGCTCCCTCAGGCTGTGGGCAGCTCCTATTAATAGCACCTGGCACTGCTGCTCCCACCAGTTGGGTGAAAAARGGCCCCAGCTCTGGAGTGTTTCTCCAAACAGGGAGGGGAGGAACCAACCTGGAGTAGTTCCTGCTCTGCAAGCYGAGTGTTTATCCACTTTCTGAATGAATGGAAATGTGCTTTATTTATTAAAAGGAGTAAAATGCCTTTTCCCTTCAGGACTTGGCATATTTTTGCTGTCCTTGCTGCCTCCTCTCCCTTTTATCTGCCTTTAAGCCATGTATTTGCATTAAACCGGCATAAAACTCTGTTTTATCTGGATGATGGTGGGCTCAAATTAAAGCTCTTGGGTTTCTTGGCTGCATCCCCACCCTCAGAGCAGAGTCCTGTGGCTGTGGACATGATCCCACCCTGCTGCCTCTTAACCTCCTTCCTTGCTTGCCTCTAATTAATCTCCTGTTAATAACCCAGCCCAAATGAGAGGAGACAGAGCTGGAATTTTGAGTGATGTTACCAGGGAATCTTCCAGGTTGGCGTGACAGGGTTTTATCCTTCCAGCTGTGCTGGGGGGAGCCAGGATTTACTGCTGCTCTTCCCCTGACCTCCCGCTCCACCAGGCATTCCAGCCTGGCCATAAATCCGGGGCTGCTGCCTCTCCCGGCCTCGTGCTCGCTGTTCCATGTCTGTCTGTCTGCCTGCTGCCTCTCCKGGCCTCACATTCCCATTTTTTGGGGCTGTGTCCTTGCTTATCTGCAGCCTGCCTGGTGCTGGAGGGAGGTGGGTGAGGGGAAGGGTTGTGCTCTCCCAGTTGGAGCAGCTTCTCTGCTGTGACACCTGAGCAAAACTCGCTGGGARTGTGGGAATTGGGGTGAGCAAGAACAGGCTGGAAAAGCTGGGAAACCATCTCCCAACCTGGAGGTGGTTCAGGGAATTCCAGGAGCTGTCAAGGCTTGGGTGCCACCCTTATTTTGGATTATTTACCATAAAGGAAACCCCAGCATACGCTCCCACCCACCACAACAACATTCCCAACCAGTTTTCTACTCAGAAAACTCAATTTTCCCWGAGTTTTCCACTCAGAGAGGCAAAAACTGAGGATGCTCATCAGCCTTGCTGCCCGTGGAGAGGGGCTGGGGTGGCMAGAAGGGCTGTAAGGAGGTGTTGTAAGGTCGTTTTTTTTTCTTTTTGCTCATGGATAAGGATTTCCCAGTCCTGGATTTGTGCTCTGGAATTGTGCAGGGTTGTGTGGCCACCCTCAAAAGTCTGGAATGCTGCTGGCACCTGGAGGTCTGAAGGGATGATCCCRGGGGTGCATCAGCAATTCCACTGTCCTGGAATGCTCAGGCAGGATCCAGTGACTGCCCTTAGAACCCTTCCCATGTGGAATTTCCTCTTTCCCACCCTGAGGCAGAGTAAATCCAAGCTGTCACCGTCCATAAGTGTGAGCCCTGCTGCACAAGCCCTCAGCAGATTGCAGGAGCTGCTTCCAGGAGAATAATTCCGGGGATAAGGAGTCCCCAGGCCCAGCTTAGGAACGGCTTGTAATCACTCCCAGGGAGCAATTCCAGCATCCATAATCCTGGGATTCCTGGGAGGAACCACACCTGTGGTGGTGGGGGGAACAAAAGTGCAAATTTGGGGCAGTTTGTGGGGTTTTGCTGTGGAGTTGGAGCGTGGGAAGCAGCACTGGGGCAAGGAGGAGTAAAGGGGCTGGTTAAAAAGATAAAGGTACAGACCTGAATGTCATTTTAGAAACCTTGATAAAAAAAAAAAAAAGAAATCCGAGTCTGAGGCTGTTAAGAGCAGAGTGAAGGCTCAGATCAATAGGCTTTGAATGAATTCCTATAAAAAGGAAGAATTTGGGTTTGACTTTGTAGGCACGCTGCAGGAGAATAGAATCCATTGTCCCCAAAGGAGCTGTTCCAGCCCTCCTCTCGTCGAGATACTCGGGGATTTTAAAACCTGCCWGCTTTTAGCGGTGTAGGGGAAGGGAAAAAAAGGTAGAGGAGAAGTGGAAATTAAACCACAAATGCTCACAATAAAATAGTGATAGAAATGGAGGTGGACAGGGAAGAAGAGAGAATCTGGACTCAGCGTCAGGGGAGCAGTAACTCACCTGGGTGTTTGGGCTGCTCTCAGGTATTGCTGCAAAGGCTGAAACCAACCTAGAGTTTTGGTTTATTTTGGTGTCAAAAATCTGATTCCCATCCAGGAAATTGCTTGAGTGCCCCTCACCTTTTGAAATAAGCCCAAAATGTGGGCACAGAAGCGTTTTCCAAGYGCACACCTGAACGTGGTGGCTCAGCCCTCCTGCAGTGCCAGCTGTGGCTCTGCTGCAGCAGGGATCCTGCACAAGGGGGGAGTTTTCCTCTGCAGCTCCAGGGCTGCTGGAGATGGGCCTGGGCTCCCTCTGCCAATGCAGGGCAGCAGAAAGCTGCTCCTCTGGSARTGCAGGGGGCAAAGGCTGCTGTGCTGTCCCAAACCTCAGATTGTATCCAGGCAGGAATGCTTGAAATCTCAGATTGTATCCAGGTAGGAATGCTTGGCTCCTCCCCTGGGCGGAGCATCTCCCCATGGGATGATGGAATTGGATCAGCCCTGCAGGGACACGCCAGAAGATAATTAATAATTRATGACCCAYGAACAGAAGATAATTAWTAATTAACGTCCCATTAACAGCAGAGATCTCCTGGAGGGAGGATTGGTTGTGGGAGAGATAAAGAAAACTGCCCAATGAACAGCAGAGAACTGCCCCAGCTCTGACAGATGGGAACAGAATCCACACTTATCTTACAACTCAGAACATTCGGTGTCTTGCCAACCATGGGCACTGTGGGATTCAGAAAAAACCCATTGGGGATTCTGGAAAACCCCATTGGGATTCAGGAAAACCCATCTGAGATTCTGGGAAAGGGCCTTTGGGTCTTGGTTTTTAACGTGGCRATGGAAAAATGCCGCCAAGGGCTCCTTGCGTGTGTCAGCTCCTGGTGCCAGCGTGGGGTTGATCTGGATTTTTGGAGAAGGCCACTCCAGCTCCTCTCSAAAGCCCATCAGGAGCGTGTGGGGCCAGCAGGAAGCTCCAGAGCCCTGCTGGCAGCTTTGATTCTCCCCTTGCACATGACAGGGATGAATTGGCGGCACAGCGGATGACTAAACAGCTTCGTTACCGCGTCGTTAATTACCTTCATCCCYGCGCTGTTCTGGCCCACGCTCTGAGGCAGAGCGCTGACCTGATGCTACCAGAGCTGTGCTGCTTGTCCTGAGCTGTCAGGGGGAGAGTTATGAGAGTCTCTTCATCTGGTGAATCACTGCTCTGGTTTGGGGGGAGAGGAGTGGTTTTTGCATGGGGAATTTACCTCGCGTAACCCACCCGGTTTGTGGCTGCAGTCGTCTCTTGCAGTGACTTTTCCCATGCCCTGTCCCACTGTGGGCATGGGAATGGCTGAGCTGCTGCACCACAGGGCAGAAATCCCTGTGGAAATGTTGTAAAAAGCTGTTATTTCCTCATTTTGCTCAATATTTAGTTTTTTCTGTGAGCGCTGTCTGKGGACTCCAGGTGTGAAATGTTAATGGCAGCATCTTCTAGCTGCGTTTTGGGATTTTGAGGCACAGGGTGGAGTTGTTGGGGTTGTGCTGTGCAGGGACTCAGATATGATCCTTGTGGGTCCTTTCCAGCTGAGGAGATTCCATGATTTTCTGTCTTTTTATTTTGTTTTTTTTTTTTTTTTTTCTGTGCAATGCAGGGCTTGATTTGACTGACAAGACACAATTTTGGGGACAAGCAGCCGTGATGATTTCATTTAGGGCGCTTCTGTGGTGCAAATAAATGGCAATAAAGCCCAGCTAGGCAGAAGGAGCAGGCTGTGGGCTGGGAGGAGGGAAACACATTCCAAGTGCAGCTGGAAAAATGCTGCTCCACGTTCCCAGAGCCTGGGTTATTCCTGGCCAGAGCTAATGATGATGTATGAGCCTTGCAGAACACTCTTCATCCTGACACCCCTGCTGGAGAGGTCTGTAACATTATTCTCACTAGGTACAGGTGGGAAAATTAATRCATGAGGAGAGAAAGTTTGGCCAAGCTGCAGAGCTGGGGAGGAAATCTTGGTGTCCTGAAGCAGTGTCAGGCTTTACCTTGAAATTCCCAGCAAATCCCAGCTCCTGGAGTTTGCTGGTGCTGTGATTACTGAATCAAGCCCCGCTGTTTTGGAAGGTCAGCAAGCTTTATTCCCCTTGTTCCTGCATATTTCTTTGTCTGGTGGGGTGCCACAAAGGGCTCTGAACCCCATGTCCCAGCTTCTGACAGGTAGAAAATGAAACACCACTTTATCATCATCATCATCATCATCATCATCATCATCATCATCTGCCTTCTGCAGTGCCACGTGCCAGTGCTTTAACTGTCCCAGACTGCTCTCAGAGGTTGTTGTGACATTTTTGAGGGGTTTTTTGGGGGATGTCAAAGCTTCTACAGGTCCCTAAAAAGCCTTGGGAAAGAGCAAGGCCYATGGCTGGTTTGGGATGTGGCCTATGGATAGGGTGACACCTGTGTGTGCAGGGCTGCCCAGTCCAGGGACACTGGCACCCCTTTTCTTATCCTGGTTTTGGGGCAGAATCCCCATTTTTTAGCACGGACAAACTGAATTTAAGCTCTGAATTACACCAGTTTGGGGAGCAGATTCTCTTCATTTGTGTCAAGGCAAATGGGCCTTGAAGTGCCTGAGCTGCTGCAGCGAGAGTGATGGGGAAAATCAGGGTTTTTTTGGGGGGTTGTTGTTAGGTTTGGCACAGCCAGAGGTGGTGGCACCCACAGGGGGACTCTCTGCACGGTCCCACAGCCCTGGTGGCATCCTGAGCTGTGGCACAGGCTTGCCCAGCACCTCCAGCTSTCCCTGGGAGCTGATCTTGGCTCTCTTTTGGGGAACTCCTGGCTCATTAAGGGGTTTATCACCYGGAGAAGTCACTGGGGTGGAAAGAGCCATTTCTGCCCAGTGGAAAATCCCTGCTATTTATTCCCTGAGCTAAAGGTCAGGCTGGCAATCTCCCCTACTTAGATAAAATAAGAAACCCTCCCCTCTCTGCTGCCTGGGCTGATTTTTGTTATCCCAGCACTCCTGTGGGAGGGAGCAATGGACTTGGGGAGATCCTGGTGCTGGTTCTTTGCTCACTCAGAGGATTTCTCACGTCCCCACCCCACGCTCAGATGTTGCTGCTGCCCACCAGGAGCTGATTAAATGTTAAGGGGAGCTCGAGATTCCCACTGCAGCTGTGCAGGATGTGGCACAGCCCAAAACTCCAGCCAGGCTAAAATCGAATTAAAGTTTCCCAGCGTGGTGTTTTATGAGGAGGAGTAGGAAAAAAAATATAATAATAATAAAAAAAAGAGATGGGATAAAAGAAAAACTCCAAACAAAAAAGAGCCCCCTGCAGAGTTCATCTGGTGGATGGAGTTACATTAAGTGAATGGAAATTAAAGGCTTTTCATAGAGATCTTCAGTATAATTTGATGGAAGACTTTAATTATTTCAAAGTGCCTAAGAAAAGGAGCTTAGAATGATTTTGGGAAGATGGTGGAGGTGGGGGGGAGCTTTCATAAAAATATCTCTGTTCAGCAGCRTTTTGAGCTGTTGTTGGGCTGAAAAGCTGCTGTCAGCTCCAAGGGAGGGATTTGAAAATCCTGTGCGCCCCATCCCTCCCCAGAGAGCAATTCCTGCCTGAGTGGCAGCAGGAGAGGGACAGGGATGGGAGGAGGAGGAGCAGAGAGGCTCCAGGGCTGCCAGGCTGCTCCTTTATCAGCCTTCCCAAGGCACGGGGGTGGAGAGGGCTCCTGGCTGGGAGCGSGAGGAGGGCGGGTGTGGGATTTGGGAGCTCTCCTGGAGCTCCAGGCACAGCCAGCATCCTCTCCTGGGCACCCCAGGGACGTGCTGCAGTTGTCACTCATCCAATTCTTGCTTGGACAGCTCAGGAATTACTGGGTCCTTGTCTGCTCTCCAGGCTGACATAAATCCAGGGATCTGCAGGTTGTCCATTCCTTCCCTGGGGTTTGGGTGCTCTGCTCCTGCCTCCAGCCTGCCTTGGGTTTTGGCAGAAATGTGGCCTTGTCCTGCTCTGGATGCTCAGTGTTCTCAACTCCTCCTCTTGCCCAGGCACTGAAATTCCTGTTCTCAACTCCTCCTCTTGCCCAGACACTGAAGTTCCTTTTCTCAACTCCTCCTCTTGCCCAGACACTGAAATTCCACCTCCTGTGCCTCTCTCTGGGATGGGGAGGGCAGGACCTGAAGCACTGGGGGCAGGACAGGACAGAATCAGGTTTGGAATCCAGTATTTAGCTTGGAAAAGACCTCAAAGGCTATCGAGTCCAAGCTGTCCAAACCCCACCTTGCCCAGAGCACGGAGTGGTTCCTTGGACACCTCCAGGGATCTCCAAACCTCCCTGGGCAGCCCTGCCAATGTTTAACAACCCTTACAGTGCAGGAATTCTTCATGACCATCCCTGGACTCTTCTCTTCTCTTTCTCTTCTCTTTCTCTTCTCTTTCTCTTCTCTTTCTCTTCTCTTTCTCTTCTCTTTCTCTTCTCTTTCTCTTCTCTTTCTCTTCTCTTTCTCTTCTCTTTCTCCTCTCTTTCTCCTCTCTTTCTCCTCTCTTTCTCCTCTCTTTCTCCTCTCTTTCTCCTCTCTTTCTCCTCTCTTTCTCCTCTCTTTCTCCTCTCTTTCTCTCCTTCTAGGGAAGAGAGGAGAGAGATCCAGGGATGGGTGGCAGAATCCTGCTCAGGAAGAATTCCTGCGCTGAAAGGAGCCCAGAGTCCCTTCAGGCCCAGCAGGAGGGAGGGAGCAGCTGGGTCTGGAGGGGCTCTGGGTGTTTGCAGCCCTAATGAGCAGCTCCTTGGAAGTGCTGCTCAGAGAGGTCCTGCAGGATGGAGGATCTGAGCCTGCTCAGGGGCCAGGGTTAATCCAGCGCCTCAGTAACAGCAAATTATGCACTGTTTATTGCTGACAGTGTTGTTTTCTGGGCTGTTTTTTCCCTTGATGTGTCAAAGGCTTTCTGCACCATTGTTTGCTGCATTCCCTGGCTGGAGCTGCTGCTGGAGGAACAGGAGGCTGTGCCTTGTGCTTGGCCAGGCTTGGTGCCACTGCAGGACTTTGGGCTGTGCTCCTCTCCATTTTCACTTTGTGCTGTCAATTTTTTTTATCTTGACGTTTTAAATTTTTTTTGGAGTCAAATCATTAAACCATACATCCCTACATTATCCAAATAATTTGTCATCAATACACTTTCAATTAACCTTCCTCTGTATTTCCTAGGATCAAAACCAATAACCATCATCATCACTCCACAACCACCCCAGACAAACACAGAATTAACCCCAGAACTAACCCCCCCCCCCAAAAAACCAAACAAATATACAAACCATGATCATAAATCATCAACAAATCACCCACCAAATTTTACCTTCTTGTGGCTTATAAAAAGCATGACACTGAAGGTATCAAGCTGAGAGATGTTAAAATATCTCTGTGTTCTAATAAAAAGAGCAAACAGGGTTGATTTAAAATAATTTTTATTGAGAAATAATACTTAYGTACAACTTTTTCCCTGCTGAACCTGATTTTTAACTTAGACCAAATATTTCCCCCAGCTGAGCCTAAACCCATTTTATTTTAAAACCCCCAAACAAACATAGAATTAACCCCAGAACTAACCCCCCCCMAAAAAAACCCCAAACAAAAATACAAACCATGATCATAAATCATCAACCAATCACCCACCAAATTTTACCTTCTTGTGGCTTATAACAAGCATGACACTGAGGATGTGAAGATGTCAGCGTCCAGCCCCATCTCAGTGCCATGGGGGGGAATTGGGGCCCYCAAGGATGGTGCCCAGACCAGGGGCTGAAATCCAGGTGTGAAATGACCTTCCCGATGTGTTCTCAGCCCAGCTGCCATGGTGGGGGCACAGAGCATCCTCTGAGCTCAGGGCAGGGCTGCTCCCCCTCCAGGAATCATGCTGCTAGCTGCTTTTGTGGCTGATTCAAGGCTCTGTGTGCCCACAACAGGCTGCCCTTGCTCTGTTAATGACAGGTCGCCATCTCCCCGAGCTCTCTGAGTTTTGTTGTAGGAGCAGCAGCGTTTGTTGGGGGTGGCAGAGAGAGAAKGGCCCCCCTGATGTTTGTGATTTAATTCAGGCTGAGGATGGAGGGCAGGAAAAGCTGCTCTGATCAAGATCCTTGCTCCTCCTTCAGTGCTGCTCTCTCCCACCAGCACTATGGGAGCTACTTTTGGGAAGGAATAATGTGAATTTTAGCATTAACAGCTTTTCTTCTCGGGGGCAGGGGGAGGCTCAGGGGCTGCCATTTGACAGCAGTCAGCAGCAATCAGCTGGGCCAGTGGCTCCTGGAACGGCTTGGAAGCCTTGCTGGGCTCCAGACTGCTTCCAAATGAGCTGTGCTGAATCACAGCCACTCCAAACACTCCCTCTGCCTGGAGAGGGGCTGAGGTGAAGAGAATTCCAGCGGGTGGGGGAATAAAACCCAAGTGGTTCCCATGAGCTGGGGAGTTAAGGCAGCCTGGAGAGTCGTTCGTGCCTCGTGGCTGAGCTCAGCGAGCTCTAATTGATGATTTCCCCACGTTTAGGGCATGCATAACATCCTTCCCTGGTGGATTCATTGGGGCCTGGTGGGAGCTGAGCTAGACATGCAGCCCTTCCCTCTGAGAGGGAATCTTKCTCTCCTCCAGCAGACTGTGATTCCATGAGACTCAGAGAAACCAGGGGTTTTTTTTATGAGCCTGCATCCCCASGAAATTTGGCTGGGAGCTGGGCATCCCGTTCCAGATTGATTAAGGCTGGGCACAGAAGTGGGTGTTGAAAGCTCAGCTGTTTAATCCTCTTTTTCTCTGCTGCTGACACACAAGCAGGAGTGTCTGGATGGGAGAGAGCAGATTCAGGATGTCACATCCCTGACTCCTCATCTGGCTGTCACTGTGGCCTTGGGCTGACAGCTGCACTAGGACCTGGTGCTGGGGTCTGGGTGGATGATAGGTCAAGATGTAAACATGAAAGTTGGGCTGAGCCTGGTTAATGAGGACAATTTATGCCAGAGCTGGAGGAGAGAGATGGGATGAGGATTTCAGAGCGCTCAGCTTGGGCATAACTTCATCCTTCCCTCATTTAACTGGAATTGATGTCAAGCCAGTGATGAGAACAACTGCAAAGCCAGCTCTGGGAAGGGCTGCTCCTTGCTCAGTTTGGAAATTGGACATCACTGATGAGGATGGGAGCTCTGGGAGCAGTTTTGGGAATGCTGCTGAGCCAGGAGCGCGGCCAGCCTGCTTACAGCTAACCTGGCCACGCCGCCTTTGCTCAGGGAACAAATTTGGTTTTGATGCTGAGGCTGTGTCTGGGCCTTTGTGGGGCTCT
This sequence comes from Cardinalis cardinalis, assembly GCA_014549065.1. Classification (NCBI taxonomy): domain Eukaryota; kingdom Metazoa; phylum Chordata; class Aves; order Passeriformes; family Cardinalidae; genus Cardinalis; species Cardinalis cardinalis. The sequence continues at coordinate 307,376 of JACDOX010000425.1, read as the reverse complement.
GTGTCACGCTCTGCTAACRAGGCCAAGTGATCTCTGCTCACTGGAGAAAGGCCACAAGTGTGGTGCCACTGCTCCTCCTGTGCCACACTGCAGGCAGGAGAGAGAGAGAGAGGAGCAAAACCTCCTCAAGTGTCTGTGAGATTTTTTAGTTTTTATTTTTAATTTCTTATTTTTGGTTTTTTTTTTCTTTTCATTATTTTTTTATTTTTTATTATTTATCCCATGCTTGGCTCAAGAAATGCTGGCTCTGTTTGAATCCCAGGGTCACAAATTGGTTTAGGTTGGAASGGACTTCAAAGCTTATCTCATTCCAGTCCCCTGCTGTCACTTTGATTTTTTAAGATTTTCTAAGCTTTCTGATGTTTACATTCTTGTAACGGACTTTCTCACACATTTTCTGTAAATAACTCATTGTTTTGCATTCTTTTATGAAAGAAGAGAAATTTGATGGACTGTTGGTTTGTCCAGTGTCATTGGAGAGGTGGCACTGTCACCCTCTAATGCACTGTCACTTTTGGAAATCTATAAATGTTGGGGTCAGAAAATAAACTTCCCTTTTTTCCTTCCCCTTGAGAGCAGCGRTGTGTGCACTTGTGTTCTTTCTATATAATAACATAATAACATTTATAATAATAATAACATTTATATATATAATGTTTTTACCTATAATAACACCCTGCCATGGGCAGGGACAGCYCCTGCTGGGCCAGGTTGGCAGAWYCARTGCTRGAGATTTTTGTGGCTGTGGGGTTTTCCTCAGGGCTTTTCTTAGGTTGGTTTTAATGGCAGYTTTTTATGGCATCATCCCCATTAGCATTTTTGGGGATCTCCACTCACCTGTGGTGTGGAAAAGCTGGGATCTCCTGCAGGAGTGGCTCTGTCTGGGCAAGCTCCCCTTAGCAGAAAAGGAGAAATGGTGAATAACTCAGGCAGAACCAAAGGGAAATGTGGGGCTGCCCTGGAATTGTGTCTGTGAAGTGGCCAGATACTGGAGAAACAAAGCATAAAGCAGGCAGAAAGGAGTTTATCTGCAGCCTTATGAAACCTGAGCGGTGCTTGCTTCCAAAGCACTTCTTGCATCCCCAGGCAAGCTGCTCTGAGCCCAAATTCCCCATTATGCAAAAGGTTCCCCAAGCCTTAAATAAACCCACGAAAGGCCATGAGACAGGCAGTGAGAACCTGAGAGGGGCCAGAGCCAAGGCTGTGGAGACAAGCCCTGTCTGGGAGGGAGTTCTCTGTGCTGCTGTGGGGCTGAGGGGAGAAGCTGAGCAGGTTCCTGCCAAGGATGAGTGTGAGGATTTGTCTGGTCTCCTGCCCAGCAGTGACAGGCAGGAGAGGAAATTTCCTTTTGTCAGCCAACGCTGCCTCTGTGCTGTCCTTTCCCCATCCCTGCTCTGGGGATGCTCCTCCTGCTGAGCCAGGGGATCTCTGCTGGATTAAAAGCAAATCCCATTTCCCCAGGCTCACATCCCCACCAGGGAGGGAGGTCAGCRAATAATACCCCAAAAAAAAACCTCTGAGTACTCCACTTGTCTGGCTGGAATTTCCCCCTAGAGCCAGAATTTCCCTTTTTTATATGGGATTTGATGTGTGGTTACAACAAGCAGAGGAAAAGTGCCAGGGCTGCCCATTCTCCTCCATCCCTCTGGGTTTTGGGTGTTTCATCTCAGCAACACAGGAGCACTGCACCCCTAATTGCTGCTTTTTGCTCTTAATTAATCAAACCCATGGTTTTCTGGCCTGAAATCTTGTTGGTTTTTTTTTCCTTCTTGTCATTTTTGCTACAAGCAGGATTAAAAGCTTCTCTCATGCAAAATAATGCCTTTAATTGCAACTTCACATGCAAGTTTGGACTTTGATTCTGCCTTCCTGTGCAAGACTATTTATTGCTGCTTTATTCTTTTGCATCTGCTGGTTGTGTGCAGCTGTGCCATTGCACCAGCATCTCYCAGCTCCTGTATTTTCCTTGTATCCCATTAATTTTGCAAGGTTTCCCTGCTCCCTTGCCCCCAAGCCTATCACCCCTGTGCTTTCTTGTGCCTATTCTCAGCTTGGCATCTGTCCTGGTTCCCACCTCCTTCCCTGTKCATATGCTCCCTGTCATCCAAGTGCACCCCCAGCAATCCTCACTCCATTAAAACACACAAATTCCATCTTCAGCCATTCACAAACTGCCTCTTTCTCTCCTCAAACCCCAGCCTTTTAGAGCTGGGATGGATCAAAATGTTCTGTGGGTGATAGATGGGAGATTAATCTATTTGTTTCACTTACAGTTTTGGCAGCAATAAAAAGAAGCAAACCCAGATTTTTGGCCATAAACCACTTCTTGAAGGTTGATTTGGTAGAGGCTGCTTTGTTTTCCTTTCTTCTCCCTCTTGAATCTGCCAGGGCCTCTAAGTTAAATAAATAGATTAATCTTCTTTCTGTAGCCCAGAGATCAGGTTGATGCATTTAAGAGCTTTCTCTCCCTCCAGACTCCTGAGATGTTCACAGATCCGATTCATATTTTAGAACTTCCTTCATGTGTAAAGAGCATGGTTGGTGTAGCAACAATTCTTCACTAACAGCAAATAGGGCTCCTTGCTCCTTGGGTTTCTTTTCTTCTGAGAGAGCTGAAAATTTTCCATCAAAGCCTTTTTTTTGCTAAAAGGAGAATTTTTTTTTTTTTTGGTGGAAAAAGCAGCCTTTGGAGAGGTGGGGGAACTGCCTCAAACCTGAAGGTTTCCTTCAAAAGGGAAATTTGCTGTTTTGTGTGTTGAAGGTTGGATCACTGTGAGCCAAATGGCTGAGAGCAGGTTCCCAAAATTGCCTCCACTTAGCAAAACCAAAGTGTGGCACAACTGGAAACGTCCTGGCTTTTGAGGAGGGGAAAATGGGTTTTTGATCAGCTCTGTTTGCTGTGCTCAGAGATGAGTGAAAGGAAACCTCAGAAAGGGGTGTTTGAAGCAGTTCCTTCTGAATGCTGCCCTTGAAATGTAATAAAAGTGGGGTCCTGAGTGGGTTCTTCATCCACTCCCAGCATGGTTTTGTAAGAGACAGGCAAGAAGGTTGGAGGAATTTAAGGCTTGATGCCAGTGGGTGCTTGGATCTTGCACTGCCCAGGGAAAGAGGTTTTGCTAAAATTTCTAAAGCTGTGGACATTTTCTCCTATCTGGCCTTGGACACTTCCAGGGATCCAGGTGCAACCCTGGAACATCCACTGGAAAAATCCACAGTGGTTTTTTTCCCTATTGGAACAAAACCCAGACTCCCAAACTCAATTTTTAGCCATTTCTCAGTGTAAGACCTTTGCTGTTTTAAAGCCCTTTTCCTGGTTAAGCTTTTGATGAATCCAAGGCTCTGGCTGTGCTCATTTATTCAGGTTTCTCTGCAAGCAGACTTGTTGAACAGCTCAGATTCTGCTCACCTCAGTGTGTCCCCAGGCCTCCTCAGCTGGAGAGATCAGTTTGCATTTCCCTGTCCAAAAATCCCCTCCTGTACTGCTGTCTGCAGTGCAAACTCTGCTCTGTGCCTCACCAGWGGTGCTTTAATGGAAGTGAAGGCCTGCAGAGTGGGCAGGAGTCTTCTGCTGAATTAATGTGGCATAAAATGTGTCAGGAGAGCCACTTTATATAGGAAAAAATAGCTGTACACAGAGGGCTTTGTGCCTGCCAGGGGTGGGGAGGCAAACAAAATGTTTTATTCGGTTTTTAGAGATGATTTTTGACCTGCCCGGAATCTTTATCCAAGGTAAACAACGCTCAGCCTTGTGTTTTGTGCTCAGGATGGTCAAGATTGAGGTGCTGGTCAAAGATTGAGGTGCTGGTCAAGGATGGAGGTGCTGGTCAAGGATTGGGGTGCTGGTCAAGGCTTGAGGTGCTGGTCAAGGATTTGGTCTGATTGAGGACTGAGGTGCTGGTCAAGGGTTGAGGTGCTGGTCAAGGATTGAGGTGCTGGTCAAGGATCGAGATGTGGTCAAGGATTGGGGTGCTGGTCAAGGATTGAGGTGCTGGCCAAGGATTTGGTCTGGTCAAAGACTGAGGTGCTGGTCAAGGGTTGAGGTTCTGGTCAAGGATTGAGGCGCTGGTCAAGGGTTGAGGTGCTGGTCAAGGATTTGGTCTGGTCAAGGATTTGGTCTGGTCAAGGATTGGGGAACTGGTCAAGGGTTGAGGTGCTGGTCAAGGATTGAGGAGCTGGTCAAGGGTTGAGGTGCTGGTCAAGGATTGAGGTGCTGGTCAAGGATTGAGGTGCTGGTCAAGGATTTGGTCTGGTCAAGGATTTGGTCTGGTCAAGGATTTGGTCTGGTCAAGGATTGGGGTGCTGGTCAAGGATTGGGGAGCTGGTCAAGAATTTGATCTGGTCAAGGGTTGAGGTTCTGGTCAAGGATTGAGGTGCTGGTCAAGGATTTGGTCTGGTCAAGG
>JACDOX010000425.1:239115-277273 GCA_014549065.1 Cardinalis cardinalis | reverse complement strand
TATATTTTGTTTTAAATGTCCTGGCTCTGTTCTCTGCTCTTCCCCACCCTCCCCATCTGGAAAGCATCCAGGATCATCCGTGCTTGAAAAGGCAGCACTGGCTGTGAGTTCTGCCCGAGCCAGCACCTGCAGGGAGCTGCAACAGGTCCCTGGCTGCCTGCTCGGTGTTTTGGGGCTTTTTTGGGGGAGGRAAAGCAGAGTGATCTGTGCCCAGCAGTGGGGAAGGGCATCCTCACCTGCTCTGCTTGCAGGGTCAGGACRAAAGCTCCTCTGCTCCTGGAATATCATCCCTGCCCTGCTGCTTTTATGGATTTCTCTGCCAGAGCTGAATTAAAGCAGCTTTGGGGAAAAAAAGTGTTGTGACCTCCTTGACCTAAAGTTCTCACCCCGGCAGCTTCATCCTCCTCCATTCCACAGCGGGCTCCAGGAGAGTGGATTTTGCTTTCASTTACAAAAAGGGGAAAATACAGTGGGACTGAATGCAGGCATTGCTGCTTGCATTCCTCTCGCCTCTTTCTCCCTTCTGGTTCTGGCAGCAGAGCTCAGCCCTGGCTTTTCTGGGTTTTGAGGTGCTTTGGATTTAACATTTCCAGGAGAAGCACCARATTCTGGCTTTCCCTTCTCAGAAAACCATTCCCTGGCTACTAAAGCAAAACAGATTCAGGTAAAAAGCTGAAAATCCAGAAATGTCAAATATTAACACTGGGTTTAGGTGTTTTTCCAGGCAGGTTATCAACACCTGAGCAGGTGGATTCCTTGTTGCAGTGAGAGCACCAGGGGCTGAGAGCTGTGGTTGTCCTACATGGTTCTGGCTGGGGTTTTTTTCTGCTTTTTGTAATCCTGGGCACGCCACACTCATGCTTTGGATTTCAGTCTCAGCTTGCTAATCTGCTTTCTGACCTATTGAAGAAAATCGCTGGTAATTATTTGTTTACTTTGTGCAATTCAACTGTGCAAGAGCTTCCTTAGAAGAGCCAGGCTGGGTGATTAGGAGGGGAGGTTTATTTTATTTTGGTTTGGTTTATTTTCCCTGGCACGTTRTCCTTCCATTTGGAAGGGCTGAATTTCTTGGGGGGTTTTTGCCTTTTTTAGGAGGATTGAGCTCTRTGGTTTTGTGAAAGGGTGAGAAATGAAGCAGAGAGGGGTTGTGGAGGGGTTAAAGTCAATTTTTATGTGCTGTGTTGTCAGGGTTTGGGTGATGAGGCTGGCCTGAGCATGGCAGCGTCACCCTGATGGATTTGGATGGACTCTGAGGCACAGCCTGGGCTGATTTTTCCCCCACATTATTCCTCAAATTTGCTGTGACCCCACGCTGCACTGCAGTTCTGTGAAAGCAGGAGGGTGCTGAGCATCTTGCAGACAACTAAACCTCTCTTCTGGGCTGGGATTATTCAACTAATCTCGTGATTATGGTGATAATCCCCTTTGCAGTGACGCCCCTCTCCAAGGAGCTTTTCCCTCGGGCCCTTCCAAGTCCCAAATCCCATTTTCTCCTAATGCTGAAGTGCTCTATATTAAATTAAGGCACTCTCAGGGATCAGAGGTGTAAAAGTCCTGTGGTATTTAAAGCTTTGGAGTCTTTTGCCTGACTGGGGCTCGTGGTGGGGATGGAGGAGAGGGAGAAGAGTTGGGTTTTTACATTTCCCTGCTGTTGGAGAAGAGCTGGATTTTTACATTTCCCCCCTTGTTTCTGGAGCAGAACAAGCTGTGGGCAGCGCCCCAGCCTGGCTAGCAATGCCCTGAGGGCCAGATGATTCCAGGTAGGATTTTCCTGCAGGGAAAACAGCTCCTTTCCCTCTCCCTYTGCCAGGTGCTCGGCGGCAAATAAATATTTTGCTCACAACTCATTGGAGGTGGCATCTAACCAGATGTGCTCTCACTTGGTGCGGCAGGAGATTTATTTGGTTGTCCATTTATAGCTTATTATTTCCTGCTGTCTCCCCCCTCCCCAGCCTAATAGCAGTTTGCTATCCACCAGGGTATACATTTTCTTCTGATTAAGTGCCGCTTAGCCGTTGGCTGCTTGCTCATTTTACTTTTATAGACACATTTACAGAGGCACAAGAGCCCAGGAGCAAGGGTAAGGAGAATGGAGACTCACAACAGCTTGATTAGATTGGATTTTAATAAAGTTTCCAGCTAAGCTGCAGCACAACTATTCCTCACTGTGCTGATGATCTCCAGAGGTTCTTTCAACCCTGATTGCCCCGTGGTGCTGGACAAGCTCCTCGCCTGTGCAGTGGGAGAGAATTCCCATGGAATCCTTGACCAGCAGGGATCTCTGAGCTCTGAACGCCTCCGAGCTCAGGAGAGATTTATTTTTTTTTYCCCCCATCTTTCCACGGCTGCTAATTAGTCGCAGATGATGAGATAATTTATAAAAATTAGGAGCGATTTTCCCTCATTGTGCTAATATAGCTTGGCAATAAAACTGCTCTTTTAAGGGGGTGACTTTTCCCTAACGCAGGGATCAAGGCTAAAAATACATCCCCGTGGATGTCAGCAGAGAGGGGGAGCGTGCTCCATCACTGTGTGCAAGGAGCTCTTCCAGAAGTTCATCAGAACCACGAGAACGAGCTCAAATTGAAATGCAAATCCCAGCCTGGCTGTTTGGGAGGGAGCTGTTGGATGGTGTCACCTTGGTGGCAGGCTGAGGGAGCAGCCAGGAGGCAGCAGCTGTGGCAGGAGCAGACAGCGTGTGTGACGTGGGGGCGCTGGCAGGGAGGCAGCGCAGGGAAGGTCGCTGCTCTCCCCTTCCCCAGCAGGGACAGGGACTCAGCCCCGGAATCTCTGCTGCTCAGAGTGACTCTGAGATAGGCACAAGCCTCTTTTCCCAGCCTGGCAGTTGAATAAGGACTCAGGATTTTTCTGTTCTCGTTCTCAAAGTTGTTTATTGTTTCTTATCTACAAAATTCTTTCTCTGACCCACTGAGGTCTGTCTGGCAGGTTGGGTTGAGGCACACATTTATACTAAAAACTACCTGTACGTTATTTACCATAACTTCCCAATACCCATCACCTATGTTAGACAGTGAGCTTCTACCTTAAACCAATCCAAAAGTGCCASCATCACCCAGAACATGGAGGGCAGGAAGAAGAAAGAAGGAGGACAGGGTACACCCAAATTCCTCCATCTTGGGACCTTGAGTCCCCATTCAAAAAACCCCAAAAATCTATTTTTCACCCTGTGATGAACTATTATTCTCCTTAAACTCTCTTGATTTGTAATTCTTCATATAAGGTTGGTAATTTTTTCCATGGGTCAAAACCAAAGTCACAGGGGTCTTGGGCTCTGTACCAAGGTCTCTGAGCTCTTTGGCAGGGTCTCGAGCCCTCCAGGGCAGCCAGAGGAATTTCCTGGGTTCTGACAGGCAGCAGCAGCAGCTCCTGTATTGAACAGCAGCTTCTGCCTGGACAGGGAGCAGCTCCTGAAGCAGGGCTGCGTTGGAGGGAGGTTCACATATCAGGAGTCACGGGGGTCCAAAGCTTTTTAGYCCAGAAATCCATTCCTTATTTGCAGTATCAGCTCAGGTGTGAGGAAACGTGGCATAAAGGTCTAACACTGAGTGGCTGCAGTGTCTCACTCCTCCCTCCTTAACTTCAGCCAACCATCAAATTTTGGTGACTGATGCTGGACGTGCCAGGACCCTGTTGCCCACACTTGCCACRTCTAAGGAGGTTTATGACCTAGCACATACTGCTGAAGGTTGAGGAACAAGATCTTCCACCAGAGCAGTGCTTGGTCTCCTGTGCAGCCCCCAGGGGAACAGGAGGCAGGAGCAGAGGGGGCTGAGCAGCRCAGGGAAGGTCATCAGGGAATTCAAGMTGGAATTTGGACCAGCTGGACTTGTCTCTTTATATCCKTTAAATCCTTCTGGGATGGCTGCAAGAATCTTATCAGTCATTTATCTACTTGTCATATCTATTTATCTAGATATCTTTGCCCTCCTGTGGCACTGGGGCACGTTCCCTGCAGAGCTGCTGTTTCTCGTGGGTTCCCCTGATGGGGAGACCCCTAAAGAGTTCTGTGCTAGCAGKGAGAGACAGATGGGACTCTTGGTTTTTCAATTTTTATGTTATTGTTTATTTTCTCTTATTATAAGTTCTGCACCTCCATACTCAAACCTCAAAACTCTAAGTTGTTCACCCTGTGATAARCTACAGCACTGCCTATTTTGCACACTCATAGATTCCAATTCATCCCAAAGCCYTGGCAGCTTTCTCCATGGATGAAGGTTAAAAGCAGTGTTYTCCTGGGGGTCAGGACACCTCAGCACAGGCAGAGAAACATTCCCTGAGCCCCGGGTTCCAGCAGGCTGGGGCTGAGCTGTGGTGCTGGGATTTGTTCCCAGTGCCCTTTTTGTGCTTGGGAGGTGCTGTTTGCCCCTTTGGGTGCTCCAGGATGGAGCCAGGAGCGCGTGTGTGTGTGTCTGCTTGGTCTGGGGGAACTGAGAAACAGCACAGGGGGCTGCTGTGGCAGTTGTTTGGGAAAAGCCGTTCATTAGGCTGAGGAATGAATTTTCCATGAACTCAGAAGGCCTCCAGCATTCCCTCAGGCTCCTAATGATTTTGTCACGGTGTTAATCCCTCAGGTGAGCGCCGGCATTTTGATATCAGCAAACAAATTACGTTTTCTGCGCCGATAACCCAATCCAGAGTCAGGCATGAGAGCAGAAAACAATTCCTCAGTGTTTAATTCCTCAGTGTCTGATTCCTCAGTGTCTGATTCCTCAGTGTCTGATTCCTCAGTGTCCAGTTCCTCAGTGTCTGATTCCTCAGTGTCTGCCCCAGCTCTGGCCCCTCAGTTTGGGAAGGACCTTGAGATCCTTGAATGTGTCCAGAGGGGACAATGAGGCTGGAGAGGGGCTGAGAACACAAACCCTGTGAGGAACCCCTGAGGGAGCTGGGGGTGCTCAGCCTGSAGAAAAGGAGACTCAGGGCTGCCCCCATCACTCTCCCAGCTCCTGAAAGGTGCCTGTGCTCACCTGGGGCTGGGCTCTTTCTGCAGCAGCACTGACACAACCAGAGCACACAGCCTCCAGCTGCACCAAGGGAAATACAGGCTGGATAGCAGGAAAAGGTTTTTTACAGAAAGGGTGATAAAGTTCTGGAATGTTCTGCCCAGGGAGGTGGTGGAGTCCCCATCCCTGGGTGTGTTTAACAAAGCCTGGATGTGGCGCTGGGGGCCAGGGTTAGGTTGAGTGTTGGGGCTGGGTTGGACTCSATGATCTTTAGGGTCTCTTCCAACCTGGTCATTCTGTGATTGTGTGATATTTCTGCAGATCCCAGGCAGGGCTGGATGCAGCTCCCTGTACCCCGTGGCGTTCCAGGGAATGTGTGTCTGCACAGGACACCTGTACAAGCACAACCTGGTTTGGGTTTTTAGTGATGCTCAGGGTGCCCCTTCCTGCCTGGAATTACGTATTTTGAGAGKTGCTGGAGAATTTCCTGGAAGGCAACTCCAGTAAAATGGAGGTGGGGAGGATCAGGTGGTTTTTTCCAACAGGTGATTGATGTGTTGAGCTCAGAGCATGTGGTTGGTRCAGAAAGTTTTCACAGATTTAAGGGGAAACTGCCTGAGCACAGGGGAGAGAAAAGCACTGAGGAGTTATTAAATATATAAACAACATCAGTTTCAGAAGTTTCCTAACCTGAGAGTAGCCCAGGGCTGGGAGGCTATTAGCAGGAATTATTGGATGGACTTTTGCTTTGACAGTAACATTTGTTCCTACAATCCAGATATGAGGCAGAGGCACAGAGAAAATGAAAGGAATTGCCTGTAGCAAGCTCTCAAATTAGCACCTCTATCTCCCAGCCCCAGCCTGTGCAGTGCCCATCGAGGCCTGGGAGGTGTGGAAATCTGCCTGGGCTGTTAGCAGCAAGCAGAGGGAAATTGTGGCAGCAGTGACAGAGAGCGAAAGCAGCAGGAAAAGGGTTGGGAGCTGGAAAATTCAGCTTGGAATCATCCCCTGGTTTAGTGGGAGCTGAATTCATGTAAACCTGTTTGGGTTTTGTCRCATGAGAGCACCCCTCTCCCATTCCCACTGCTGAATGTTCATTTCTGCTTTTTAATGCCGTCCTTAAATATCTCCTTCATCTCTAAATGATTCTGTCCTGTGCTTTATGGTGGGATTATCTTGCTCTCCCCATCTCTCCTACCTCAGCTTTAGTTTCTAGGAAGAGCAGCCTGTGTTCATTCAGCCTCTCTGGAGGTGTTAATACTCAATTCTCTCCAGCATTTTATTGCTCTCCCTTCTTAATTTAAGCATTTTCACAGTTTTGGGTGCCTTGCTTTACTTCTGTCAGACACAGAGCCTTGAGCACAACCTTGCTGGGACTCCACCAGGAGCCCCCCTGTGCTGGCTGAATTTTGTCTTTGATGTGCCTTTGAGTCTCCCCCTCCAGAGTCCTCTCTAGTTCAGTCTCTCAGACATTTTTTCTTCAGTTTTCTTCCTTTTTTCTTCTTGTTTTTCAAACTCAAACCCTTCTGATGGTGCTGCCAAAAGCTGTGTGGCCTCAGGCTGTGCCCTTGTCCAGCATGAGTGATGAAATTGGACAGGGGTGTGGACAAGAGTCAGAGCTGGGACAGGGGCAATAAAATTCCCATGAAAATCAGGGAATTCGAGCTGGAATTTGGACCAGCTGGACTTGTCCCCTTGCATACTTTAAATCCTTTCTTCTGGGATGGCTGCAAGAATCTTATCAGTCATTTATCTACTTGGATACTGTCATGTCTATTTTTCTAGCTAGCACAATAAATAATCCAGATTTACATCCATCCATCCAAACATTGGCAAAGTTGTGGTAAAATCTGATCCTGTTATGCTGGGAACCCTCTACTTTTACTGTGCTGTCCTTGTGCCTTCATTCCTTATTCTCACATTCCTTATTCTCACATTCCTTCCTCTCATATTCCTTATGTTGCATGCAGAATACTTTGGTGTATTTTCTAGGATCCTTGCAAGCACAAATATTTGGTCATTATTGAGAATCCAATTACAACGTTAATTAAGTTTTTTGCGACTGGAAACAAATGTTAAATTGCAAAGACAAAAATGTGTCTTCACTGTGTTTGAATTCCTCTGATTATCAGTGGAATTGGGATGGAATAAGATGGGATGGAATAGGATGGAGACTAGGATAGGATGGGGTGAAATGGAATGGGATGAGATGCAATAGAATAGGATGGAATGGARTGGAATAAAATGGATTTCCAGCTGGTCCAGAGGGGTTATGAAACCTTCTGTGGATCTGGGAGTGTGTGCCTGGTCTTGTGATGGCAGTGTGGGATGGGAGAGGATGAGGGGGGCAGCGCTCTCCTCCCATTAGCAAGTGCTGGTTGCTCTTTCAAAGGGAAAATCCAAACCTCCTCAGCCCCCTGGCCCTGCARGTCAATAGAATGAACACTCACTAATGGCTGAATCAGAGACTCAACAACTTCATTACACTTGTAAAATCAATGGCCATTACCCAGCTCAGCTCTGATCGGAGCTGCAGGATGTCAGCGYGGCCTGGGAGCTGGCAGAGCTTTGTGAAGATGTCTGGAGCCCATGAAGACWCTTTTCCTGATGGGCCAGGCTGTCRCATGCACAACCTCTGGAAAAATCYCTTTGCCCAGGATTTTCCTCCTGGGAAGCTGAGAAGCCTCAGAGAAAAGGAAAACAATTCTTATGTCATTTGCTTCTCCTGTGTTTTGCTGCTTTGGAATGAGTTTGGAGATTGTTTACCMACAGRTGATTGTTYSATTGGTTTCATGYRAATTGTTTTGACTCTTTGGCCAATCAGKGYCAAGCWGTGTYGGGACTCTGGAAAGAGYCACGAGTTTTMATYATTATCTTTTTAGCATTAAGTATCCCTTCTGTGCTCTTAAGTGTAGTATAGTTTAGTATAGTACAGCATTCTTTAATATAATATASTGTTATAAAATAATAAATTAGCCGGTGATTGTTCCATTGCATTCTGCTGTGAGTTGTTTTCACTCTTTGGCCARTCAGGGCCAAGCTGTGTCAGGACTCTGGAGAGAGTCACGAGTTTTCATTATTGTCTTTTTAGCCTTCTGTAAGTATCCTTTCTGTATTCTTTAGTWTAGTATAGCATTCCTTAATATAATATAGTATCTTAAAATAATAAATTAGCTGGTGGTTGTTTCATTGGTTTCATGTGAATTGTTTTGACTCTTTGGCCAATCAGKGCCAAGCTGTGTTGGGACTCTGGAGAGAGTCACAAGTTTTCATTATTATCTTTTTGGCCTTTTGTCTGTATCCTTTCTGTATTCTTTAGTATAGTTTAATATAGCATTCTTTAATACAATATAGCATCATAAAATWACAAATTAGCCTTCTGAGAAGATGGGAGTCAGATTCATCATTCCTTCCTTTGTTTGGGGGAACACAAATACAATCCCAGACCTTCCTGTGACCCTCCACAGCCAGAGCCAGGGGAGCTGCTGGCAGAGGTGCCCTGCAGCAGACAGGGCAGCTCATGATGTGAAAGCCCAGGCTCCTGAAGGGCTGCTGAGGCAAATTTGTAGCTTCTGGACTGCTGCTGGGAGGCCTGGATGTAAATGACAACGCAGCTAATAAGGTCTAATTGGCTATTAAAGGAGGAAGCAGCCCTGGAGATGCTGAGGGCCAATTAACCCTGGGAGCCTGACACTGCTGCTGTGCAGCGATGTGYGAGAGCCCTTGATGAACACAGGGGCACGGCAGGTCCTCACCCAGAGCCTCTGCAAAGGGCTGGGGTGTTTCAGGGCTCCCTGTGAGCGCTCCCCTRTCTTTGTAGTCAGGGTGGGTTTGATGGCTGAGCGGTGCAGACACCCCGTGGGCATCAAAGCAGCCCTGGCTGGTGGAACTCCTCAGCAGGCTGATTCCTTCAACTCTGCTCWGCTCTGAGGGGGCTAAAATCCCAGTCAGGTGAGGTGGATCCATAGGGAAGGCACATTCCTGCATCAGGCTGGGATGGAGACACACAGTGAAACCAGGGACSGACCCCAGGGCTGGGGAACTGCCCTTGGAATGCTGAGATGGATCCTGAACAAGGCAGCCCAGGGGCTGTGGGAGGCTCAGTCAATCCTCCTGCCCCAAACACTGCCTGAGATCAGGGCCCTGGGGAGCCCRGGGTTGTGACACAGGCTTGTTGCTAATTTGAATAAACAAATTGTGTCTAATGGCTTTGTCTCCTAATTGATACCAGTGCCTTCCTGATGAGGGAAARCAGAGATAYTCAGTGCTGCAAAGCGAGCTACCTKTTTTCWTAGCTGTTCTTCTGCTAGGAGTGGGCAGGCAGAAAATGGGATTGGGTGGATTTGATGAGGAATTGGGATTTGGGAATCTCAGCAGAATGTGGACCATGTCTGAGACTTTGGAGTCTCTTGCTTCCTAATGACATGAGGACGGCTTTGTGTGCTGCTGTTGTGATGATGCTCTTTCTCTTGTTCCTCTCCCTCCAGTTGATTTTAATCTAACTTTTGCGTTTTTTAATTTTATTCTTTCTAATTTCTGCATTTTTGCTGCTCTGAACTCTGACCTTTCTGGAATCCCAGGATTTCAATCCAGGCAGGAGATGAGTTCACAGATGGGGCTCAGCTCCTGGGCTTGGAGCAGCTGCAGGCTGATGTGGTTTGTGTTGGCTTTTTGCAGAGCAGAGAGAAGGGGACTGTGCCTGTCCCACAGTGACACCCATGGCTTGCATGTCCCAGTGAAGAAATGAGGCTGAATTCACTGAGAACAGCCCAGTTCTCACTGGAGTTTTCCAGGGAAGGCAGGATGGAGCTCCTGTCCTCATTTTTGGTGATCCCCAAGGATGTTTCTCTTGTCTTGCATCGAGGAAGCAGCTGGAGAGAAGCTCCAGTGCTGACCTCAGCATGCAGMCAGACTTTATTTGTTCCCCCAAACCTAAAACACCTTTTAGTCTGGCTGGGCCATGGGACTCCAAATTTGTGGATTTGCTGGTTTAGGGGTGAACTGGAGCTGGCACTGACCAGCGCCAGGAGAGGGCTGTGTGAGCCCTCAAGGGCACCTGCTGAGCTCCTGCCATGACCCTTTGGGCTGTGTGAGTCCTCAAAGGGACCTGCTGAGCCCCTGCCATGACCCTTTGGGTCATGGGAACCCTCAATGGGATGTTCTGAGCCCCTGCCATGACCCTCTGGGTTATGGGAACCCTCAATGGGACCTGCTGAGCCCCTGCCATGACCCTTTGGGCTGTGGGCAGCAGCAGAGGGGCCTCAGAGGCTCGTTTTTCCCCTGACTCAGCTCCAAAAGAGACAAAAGCTCCTTGCAGCCGCACAGCCAGGAGCGCTCTGCTGAAATAATTTCTGTTACCTTTTATCTGCCTCTAAGGAGCACTTATAAAAAAAAAAAAATCATCCTGCCCATAGCGGGTAACCTGATGAGCCTAATTTGGTGGTATGAAAACACAACCACTTGGAGGTTTCCAATCCATGTTCTGGCTAATTAGATCCACTTCCCCTGCTAGCTCCTGCCTGCTGTGCAGTGTGGCGTGTGCTCGAGCACCCCAGCAYGAGCAGGAGTGTGGTGCACCTTGGTTAATGTGCGTTTTGGCTGATGGGTTTGGGAGGTGGGATTGATTTTCTTCACTGTCAAGCCAAGAAAAGAGCTGCAGCAGCTCCAGCTGTAAAGCAGCCCCTGGTTCCCCAGGCTTGTGGGAGCCTGCTGGGCCCTTTGGGCTTGTGGGGTTGTTGGTTTTGGGAAGCTGGGCTTGCAGGCAGCTCTGGAGAGGTCTGGGGGAGAAGGACAAGTGTTGGGGAAGATGAAACAGGAAAGCCTTATCMATGKGATTGTCTGGCAAAAGATTTTGAGAATGTGGAAACGATAAGCGAGATTGAAATGAAAGCAAGCTTTGAGATGCCTCAGTTACTGAACAACTGGAAAACAATGGTGTGGCTGGCTGAAGGTGATCCCCTTTTGATGGAACAASACCCTCTGCTTGCAGACAGSYCCAAGGGTCAGAGCAGACCCTRCAGCTTGGCAGAAGGGGCCCAAAGAGGAGTTTGTAGGGTTTAAAATGTAACACAGGATGGTAATATAATGATTCTTATAGGCTGTATGTAAATGCTGTAGGATTTGTATCTTGTACTAGATTGGTTAGTGAGAATCAGAATATTCAACACAGAAGAAGATTTCTTGTATTGTAACAGGAACCTCGCCCTCTTATCCTCTCATCCTCTCTCCCCCTCTCTTCTCTSWSCCTGCTCTGAGCTGTGGCTGGCAGCTCCCAGCAGGGCCCTGCRCCCAGGCCCTTTGCAATGAACCCCAAATTCCAAGCCCTGGCTGCAGAGATCTCTCATCTCTGTCCATCCTGACCATCCCACCCCTKTCACTCCTACAGACAAGGTTCTCCCAGGGGGCTGTGGTGTGAGGGTGGGAATGGCAGCAATCCCTCAGGGAACACTCAGCACCTCTGGGTCACTSCCAGTTCCCATCAGGAGACACAGGGATTGTGGCATCCCATCCTCTGGCCCTGCAATGGTGGCCAAGGCTGTGCAGCCATTGCCTCTAACCCTTAAACTGCAGCTGCTGGGCTGGACTGCAAGTTCCATCCGCAGAGATGGAACGGACTGAACAATTTGTGTGTCTGGGCTGAGCAAGAGCTGGCCATGGACCAGTTACAGCTCACAGGTCTGGGCATCTGAGCCACACTTCCACGCCCGGGGCTGGCACTTTGGTGCCTTTTCTGTAAAAATTGGCTTTATGTGTAGAGAAAGGTGGGCTAGTTTATCTTAGCAGCTGACAGAACTGCAGTTTTCCTTCCAGCATGGAAAATACTCCCCGTGCTTCAGTGCAGGAGGAGCTCAGAGCGCTGGGGAAACTTTCCTGATTGTTTTGTGTCCACTTAGGGATGCCAGCAGTGCGTGTCCTGTCTGCTCACCCCTCCCAACAGCAACAGCACCGCTGGGGAAATGGCACAGAAATCCAGCTGGGTCTGGCCGAGGTCTCCACCCAGGCAGAAAATAAATTGGCTGCTGCTGCTGCTGTTCTCTTTTTTAAAGTGGCTGTGCCTGGAATGGAGCCAGCTCTTTCCCCTTCTCTGGGAGACACCCGTTGCTTCTCCAGGGAAATCTGTGAGGGGACCTGCGGAGCAGGATTGGTTTGTGGGTTTAGCAAGCAGCAGGATGCCGCTGAGGTTAATTGCATCCGGCTGAAGCGCTGCCCMAACCGTGAATTTTGGGATAAAAAACAGCTGCAAACCCAAATCCCTGGTGCAGCAATCTGCCCTGTGCTCACCTCCMCCTGTGTGTGTCGGGGTGAGGTGTCTGGGCAGCAGATAACAGCAGCCTCATCCACATTCATCCCCGGCTCTCTGCAGACGAGCATCCCCGCGCTGATATCCCCCAGAATATGATCACCCGTGCCTCTAATGGGCCAGCACACGCTGCAAATCCTGCCCTAAACGGGCTCAGAAGCTGCACGAGTCTCTTAAAGAAAATGAGATCTTAGCAGGAAGCCTAACACCAAACAGAAGGCTCTTTATTGACCATGGGCTGCTGCTGTCGGAAGGGGACTGCAGGTGGCTGCTCCTGTGTAGTAAAACATGTCAGGCTGGTCTGGATGTGGGTTTATTTTATTTTATTTTTTTTTTCCAGACAGTTAAGAAACCAATAAAGTTAAATTGGTAGGGCTGTCTAATGTGATTACAGCAAGATGGGGATAAATGTGGCTCCATTAGAGCTTGTTTTGAGACGGGAGCTGTCATTTTGTGATGGAAAAAGGAGATGACAGCGAGTGTTGGTATTCCAAGGGCCTTTTTCTAAGGAATGGCCTGCTCTGTCTTCTTGACATCAAACATATGTATGCATAAGGAGAGCACTGGTTTGTGTTCTGGTACCGCTTCACTTTTACTCTGAAGTGTTCTATCAAAAAAATTTATGAGGGAAGGGGGAAAAAAAACCTCTTGGATGAAAGCGCTTGAATGTGGAAATGTGGCTGCTTGGGCTGGGGCAGAGCCGGCAAGTTCCATTGGGGGAGGATGGGCTGGGAGGGGCTCCAGGTGAGCCCAGCAGTGAAGGTGGCTGCTGGCTACAGGCTGACGCCTTCAGGGCATCCCAGATCACATCCTGTTCCTGTAAATTGGAGTTCTGCTGAGCTGGTGGTGTGCRGGACAAACCTAATCTGATCCTGTCTTTGAGGCTTCAGTTTTGGGTTCTGCCTTGGGGGTAACCCCAGTGCTCAASCCCCCTGGAGCCAGGATTCTGAGTTTCCTCTCCTTGCTATCAATATTGATAAGAGATCCAGAACTTGCTCCTTGGAAGAGATCTCTTCTTTGCCTCCTGGCTCTRATCTCAGTGTTGGTTGTTAAATGTTTCACAGGGACTTCCCACTGCCCCTGGGATGTGAACTAAAAGATTTCCAACCTAAAAAAAAACCCCAAAAATCCCTCTGCACTGTTGGTATGCTGCAAGGAGCTACAAGKTGGATTGGTGTTTGTGCTGGAATCTCCTGGATGGAGCCATGCATTGGATTGTTTTTTTCTGGTGGTCAGAAAGAGAAGGAAATGCAGTGTCTGATGTCCCCTGTCCAGGAGGTGAAATCTGCGAGAGGAAATTCAGTGTCTGATGTCCCTTTGGCTAGCAGATGAAATCTGAGAGAGGAACTGCAATGTCTGATATCCCCTGTCCAGGAGGTGAAATCTGGGAGGGAAATGCAATTTCTGGTGTCCTCCTTGGCCAGGAGGTGAAATCTGGGAGAGGAAAATGCAATTTCTGATGTTCCCTTGGGTCAAGAGGTCAAATCTGGGAGGGAAATGCAGTGTCTAATATCCCCTGTCCAGAGCTGAAATCTGGAATCCCGTGGGTAGAAAAGCACCAGGGAGGACAGGAGAGGAAAGGCACAGCCCAGATCTCACTAAAGCAAAGTTGAAGTGCCATCAAATGAGTAACACTAATGGAAAATGGAACTGACTAATGTTGTAGCCAGAGTAATTGTTTGGAGGACTGGCATTTCTGGTATTTAAGAGATTTAGAGTGAGCTTTCAGTAAATAAAGGAGGAATTGGCCCTGAAGTGCAGGGCTAAGATTTGGCAGATGAGATTGAAAAAGGAGTGTGTGTGTGTGGTGGGGGAGGGGTTATTGCAGGTCCTTTAGGGAAAGAAAATAATTTTTCAAACTSCATTCCRCTTAATTGAGTATCAGCAAGAAAGGCTGGACTGAAGAATCTTTAYTCCACAGAGCAAAAATCACCTCTGCCCATGGTGCTGAAGGGAAACTTGCACGTCCCTGTGGATGCAATCCCATGGGATTATAACATCAATCCCACTTTTTGTGCTGCACAAACAGGAGCTCATTTGCTGCTTGGTGTGAGGCTGCTTTTGCAGGGTTTCCTTGGAGCTCTTTGTCTGTGCGTGGTGGCAGCCACAACAGCTTTTCCAAGCAGTGGATGCTGCTTCCCTGGGATTATTTCATTTCCTTCATGGATGCTGGGCAGCCAGGGCAAGGTAGAAAAACCCTTTTGTGCTGGGCTGGCTTTGTTCTAGTCTGTAGGCTGGGATTTGAGGCTGTCTGGGAGAGCATGTTTGTGTGAACTAATGATCCCATTCCCTGGCTGCCTTTCTCCACCTCACCATCCTCCCGTGCCCTTCTCCAGCAATGCCTTTTCCAYGGGGTTAAATCAAAGTGCAGAGCTCTGGTGATTTGAGCCAGTTAGTGATTCCCAGGGTGCTTAGGACTGGGGAAACGGGGGAGCCATCAAACACCAGCTCCTGACCTGGCCCTTTAYGGGCTTTGCCCATTAAGGTGTGGATGGGGACAGGAGAAAGGGGGATCTTTAATGGGAGCAGAGCAAAGCCCAGCCAGGTCCTAATGAGCTGCCGTGCAGAGCTTTTATAAAGGTTCTTGTGCCTTCTGGAGTCACCTTTTTCTCCCTCATTTCTCCTCTGCTCAGGACCAAGAGGGCAGTGTGGTGCTGTGGACAAAGGTCTGGGTGCGCACCCTGAGGTTCAGGTCGCAGCTGTGTCTGAAATTCCAGACTGGGAATGGTTTGTTGTCCCCCCAGTGGTTCTGGCTGACACCGAGGGCTCAGACATGGCAGGACGCAAGGGGAGGGCAGGCAGCATTCCCAGAGCCTGTTCCCTTTCCCCGGGTCAGGAATGTGCCACAGGAACCCTCAGGAGGAGGAACCCTTGGAGCTGCTGGTGCTCTGATTAACGCTGCAGCAGGGCTGGTTCTGCTGGAAAGAAACCTTTCCTCCAGGGACATTAAATATTAATAGCAGCAATAGAGACACAGATAAACAAGAGCGAGTTACAAACTTCATTTTGAGGGCTCTGCTGTTCTCTCTGGCAAACTCCTGTCACAGCCAGYTCGGGAACACGGGCCAGGGGCTGGGGCTGCAGTTAAATATCTGCATTTCCACCCAGAACTCCAAGTTCCTGACAGTTTGCCCAGCAGAAAAAAAGCCTCCCTAGCTGTTATAAATGAATACTCCAATTTAATAATTAAGGAAATTTATTAAGTAATCAAAGTATAAATTTGGAAAAAGCCACAAGCAATTCGACTCTGAGCCAGGCGATCARAGYTGGGGAAACCCAGGATTTGGCCTCTATGCACCAAAGTCCCCGTGGGTCTCCAAATATCATTTCTAAGGAGTTTGTTTTATCTTGTTTTGTCTTTTGGGCTCTAGAAGAGGCTCTTCTTTAGCACATTATTGTAGTTTTTTCTTTCTTGCTGCCGCGTTTCTCAGAACTGGTGAATAATTGCTGAAATCCTGTCCGGTGAAAATCTTCTGGGATAAATTTCTGATGTCCAATATTATCTTATTGATGATGCCTATCAAATGCCTCCTGCTGGGGTCTTGTCAGATGAAAAAATCCCTTGAAATATCCATCCCTGGAGWCAGTGTCCTCCCGATGTTTGAATCCCCATCCTTGTCACTTAGCCTGTTGTGAAAAATGCCAATCACTTGTGTTTTTTTTTTTTATTTTAAAAGCTTAATAGTAATAAAATGGTTATAAAAATAGTAGTACAATTAGAGTTATAATAATTTGGACAATTTGAATTAGGACAATATGAGAAAATAGAAACAGAGTTATGGACAGTCCAGGTACCTTTTTCTGGGCAATATAAGCCCAAAAAAAGGACCCACATTAACAGAAGATTAACCCTTAAAAACAATAACCTGTTGCATATTCATACACCTCATCCATGATGCATAAATTCCRTTCAAACACAGGATTCTGGCTGGGCAGTGTCAGCTTCTTCCTCCAAATCCTGATTTCAGGGTTCAGCGAGACAGGAAGAAGTTCGTTTCTTCTGATAATGGAGCAATAAAATTTTTKTCTCTGAATGATTGAGGTGTYCTGTGGCTGCAATCTCAGTGAGAGTCCTTTCTTTAAAAAAAGTATCTTACATAGCATAGTTTCTATTTTAACATTTTGTTATAGCCTAAAACTACATTTAACCCACTACTTAAGAAAATTAACACAGCATCACTTTCTAACACAACAYGTATAATAATCATTTGAATATTTGCGAAAAGCCAATCATAAAATACGCATTTTTCAYATCAGGAGTTTGTTCTACAAGTTCCTGGAGAGCTGAGAACTCACCTTCAAAAACCGCTCAGGTGTTTTAGGCAGGTTGTCATGAACTACCCAGGGTGGGGACAGGGATGCTCTGCTAGGATGAGACTTTCCCCGCTGTGTTTGGAGCTGTGGGTGTTCAGATCTCTCTGTGAAGCCTCTCTGCGGCACAAATCACTTTAATTTTTTATTTGAAAATCCTCACGACATGGGGTGATGATTTACACACCACACCTGCTTAAAACCTGCCACTTCCTGCTGCAAATGCCTGAGGTTTTGGGGGTAAGAGCACTCAGGTATTTTAGGTTGTTATGAATTATCCAGGGTGGGGACAGGGATGCTCTGGGAGGATGAAAATTTCCTCTCTGTGTGGTTGGAGCTGTGGGTGCTCAGATCTCCCTGTGAAGCCTCTCTGCAGCATAAATCTCTTTATTTATTTATTTGGAAATCCTCATGGCACATGGTTGTAGCTTAGAAATCGCTCCTGTTTAAAACCTACCACTTCCTGGTGCAAATACATGAAATTTTTGGGCTGTTTGGGCAGGCATCCCATAATTCCAGGAGCTGAGAAAGGAGGGAAAATCAGTCTAGGAAAATATTAAATAATCCCAGTGCAAACTGGGAATCACTAACGAGCCTGGTGTTTACTGCTTAAACAGCTTTCAGATGAGAAATGATTGTAAATTCATATTTTAGTAATGCAAAATGTTATTGACTGAATTCAAAGTGAGAGCGTTTATAGCACGTCAAGTCAACTTTTGTGCTGTAATTTATATTGGATTCTCCTYCCCGAGGGGTGGGAATGGGAAACAGCAGAATTTTGGTGTTTTATATGATTTTAGATGCTCTTTTGGCTGTACTGTACCTCGTTATTTGGGGATGAGCACTGGGACATGGAAAATATAGAAAAAAAAAAAGAGATTTTGGATCACCCTGCCAGTCTGGAAAACTCCTCTTTGAACAAGCAGGTCTAGAAAGTGATTCTGGTTTGAGAATGTGAGGCTGGATGGAGAATTCCAGCCCCTCCTGCAAAATAAGATGATGAGCTCTTTATGCAAACCCACCTGGGCAATGAAAATCCCACCAGGGGTCTTGGGAAGCTCCAGTGGAGCAGAAATGTGGAGCTGTGACCAGCAAAACAAGGAATAATTAATGTAAAAGGAAACAAAACCCAGCCAATGGCTGCAGAGGGAAAAAGGCAATAAACCCAAGCASTGCTTGGGGTTTAAAATCCCCTCTTCATGTATGCAGCAGCAAGGGAAAGCAGGCTGGGAATTTGAAGCTTAAATATTAGGAGAAAAATAATAAAGAAAAGAAAATCAGGCAAATAAATCTTGATTTCAAGTTTGCTCTCRTTGTCAGTGAATTATATTGAGTTTCTTTTTTAGTGCCGTTGGGACAAACACACTTTAATCACTGGGATGATGAGAGCAAATTTGAAATCAAGATTTATTTGCCTGGTTTTCTCTTTGGTTGGAGGAGTTTTTTGGTCCAAGATTTAATCAGTCCTTCCCCACAGAGCCCTGTCCTCCTCTGCTGCTGGCCCCTGGCAGCTTCCTGCCCCTCTCCACTCACACTCCTGCAGCTCTTGGAGCTCCAATTTAGCTCTGATGAGAAAAGACAAGTGTTTTCCAGAATTGGATGGCGCAGTGAGGAAATGGCCCTCATCACTTATATTTATGTTCTTAATTCACTCCTCTCTGGTCATTGGCCATTGTACAAGGCCCCCATCATCTCTTCTGGTTACAACACTTGAGCAGAGTTTGTCTTAAGGTGATTTATGGCAGCAGAACTCTCAAGGTAATTATTGAGATTGCTGCAGCAGTTCCTTGAAGGGATTCTGAAGGATATTTTTGGGTGGTGGTGAGGGAATGAAGGGTCCAACAGGCTGCAGRTTTTACCTGATTTGGGTTTTTTTTCTCATTCCTTGTCATGTTGGCAGAAAAACCTGTGGTATTTGCAGGGGTCCCCAGGACGAGGTGAGAGATGARTGAATCATGTTCTTAGAAGGCTAATTTATTATTTTATGATATTATATTAAAGAATGCTTTACTGAAACTATACTAAAAATTAGKAAGGATAGGATAGAATAGAAAAAAAATAGAAAGGATGCAGACAGAAGGTTTAAAAAGAATGATAATGAAAAACTCGTGACTGATTCCTCAGCAACAGATTTGAGCACAGAAATTGCAGGAGATTTTGACTTTTTAAAATTTGTTGGTTTTTTTGTTTGTTTTTTTTTTGGTTTGGGGTTTTTTGGTTGATTTCTTTTTTTGTGACCCAAGAGCAAAACTTTGAGAACTGAGGAAATTARTGAAAAAAAATTAAAATCAAGAGATCAGAAACTCTCTGGGGGGCATTTTGTGATGGTCTGATGGTGATTGGTCATTAAGTAAAAACAATTCACATGTTGGATAAACAATCTCCAGAGCAGCAGACACAGGAGAAGCTGAGGCTTCTCAGCTTYCCAGGAGAAAATCCTGGGCAAAGAGGATTTTTTTTCAGAAAATACGACAGTGACAGTCACCTGTGCACAGAGAGACAGACAGCCACTTCCTCCTGCTCTGGGACCAGACAGCTTAAAAGGGGAGGAAAATTATGGAGCCAAGAGTTTGGCTAATGCTCCTTTCAGTGCACCAGGACCTGCTGCCGTAATTTCTTGCGGGATGGCTTTGGGTGGCGTGGCTGGGAGATGGATGGAGCTGTTGTGAGCGCCCTGATGGGAGCTGAGCAGCGTGGAGCTGCAGGGGGAGAGGGCTGTGAATCTCCTGGAAGAGCATTCCGGCCAGGAACAGACGCTGGGCTGGTTCAACGAGGGGTTTTTACAGCCCASCTCTGCTGGCAGATTGCTGCTGCTGGTGGCACGTGCATGGCCCCATTTGCTGGCAGGGAGACAAACAGAGGCTCTAAATGTCAAATTTGGAGGCACCAAAAGAACCAGCCCTGCTGTGTCAGGATYTCTCACTGGTCAGAGTGACTCTGAGATGTGTTRGAAAGTCTCTTTTMCCAGCCTGGCRCTTTGAAGAAGGATTCAGRGCTCTTCATTTCTCKATCTCAAGGTTGTTTATTGTATCTTATCTATAAAATTCATTCTCCTGTCCTGTTGAGGTCCATCCAGCAGGACAGACAGAGGCACTCTGCCCGCCCCCAGGGCANTTGTTTATTGTATCTTATCTATAAAATTCATTCTCCTGTCCTGTTGAGGTCCATCCAGCAGGACAGACAGAGGCACTCTGCCCGCCCCCAGGGCAGTGTTATATCTTTATACTGAAAACTACATGTACAATATTTACAATTACTTTCCAATACCTATCACCTGTGTTAGACAGTGAGCTTCTACTCGAGACCAATCCAAAAGTGCCACCATCACAGCAGAAGATGGAGGCCAAGAAGAAGAAGGAGAAAGGCTGGACACGCCCAGATCCCTCCATCTTGCCCCCCTGAACCCTCATCCTATAAATCCCAAAATCTACTCTTTCACCCTGTGATAAATTCACTATCATTCTACTTAATTTGTCGTGGCTTGCAGATCTTCATCTAAGGTTGGTAACTTGCTCCATGGATCATAACCAAAACCACAGGGGCATTTTGGGCTSTGTGCCAGGGTCTCTGAGCCCCCTGGAGTCACTGGGGGAGAGCTCATGGCTTGAGCTGCTCCTTCTGACTCGGAGTTGTGTGCACAGAACCCTCTGTCCTCAGAGCCAGTGACATTTCCAGGCTCCCCTGAGAGCTCTGGTGTCACCTCTCTGTGTTCTCAGTGTTAGCTGGATAAAGCGATTTGTGCTTTAGTTTGTTTTGCCAGGCGTTTAATCTTCCCCAGCTTCTTCTCTTTGGAGCTCAGCTATGGATACCCCCAACATTTGATCAGATATCAGGAGAAATTTCTGGAAAGCATTGGGGACAGGCTGCTCAGGGAGTCATCAACCCTGGAATGTTCAAAAAATGTGTGGATGTGGCCCTTGGGGACATGGGTTGGTCCAGGGACACCTACCACTATCCCAGGTCACTCCAAGCCTCATCCAACCTGGCCTCAGACACTTCCAGGGAAATTTTTTATTTTTTCCTCCTACAAGGTTGATRGTGATGCCACTGAGCAAGAAATTTGAACACAGGAATTGCAGTGGATTTTGATTTTTTTTTTTATGTTTTGGGTTGCTTTTCTTTATTTATTTTTGGGGGGTTTTGTTGGATTTTTTGTTTGTTTGTGGGTTTTTGTTTTGTTTTGTCTTGTTTCTTGTGGCCCAAGAGCAAAACCTTGCAAACTGAGGAAACCAATGAAAAAAATTAAATTCAAGAGGCCAGAAACTCTCTGGGGGACATTTTGTGATCAATCCACATAAAACTGAGGAAAAAGGACAATGCTGAGAAAAGAAAAGAAAACTAACTGGTTTTCCTGCCTTTCCCTGTCAGGGATAAAAGTCAGGAAAGATTTTTACAAATCCACAGTGTGGCTGTTGCACCCTCCCAGTAAAACCAGGAGCATTAAGGATGGCCATGCCAGGAGCCTGAATTATTGTAATGCCATTTGTCTTGGTTATTGCAGCACAGAACCTGGTGCAGAGCTTTGCTGAAGGGATCATAAAGTTGGTGTGAAAAGAGCTGGAAACTAAACAGAAAAGGCTTTTACAAAAAAGCCATTAAATGAGAAATGAGGTCTGGCTGAGAAGTGGGGCATGAAGGAGGGATGTGGCTGTCGGGTCTGCAGATTTTGCTTTTCCTGCTGCTCCTTTTTTCGTGCTGCTGGAATAACCTGTGCCCCACAGGTGTGTGCCCAAGGGAAATTCCCCTCCTTTCCAGAGTCCTGTGGTTCCTGCAGCGTGCACAGCTGCAGGGGAGGCCTGGAGTGCCTGGGAACAGCAGCTCCTGGGCCATCCTTAAGGCTTATCAATGGCTTTAATCCATATTTTCTATGGGATCCTGTGAGATTTTATGCCATGAGTGCTGACTGACGGCTTTAATCCATATTTTCTATGAGATCCTGTGAGATCTTAAGCCCTCAGTGCTGACTGATGGCTTTAATCCGTATTTTCTATGGGATCCTCTGAGTTCATATGCCCTTAGTGCTAACTGATGGGTTTAATCAATATTTTCTATGGGATCCTGTGAGATTTTATGCCCTGATGTGTTTAATCCGTATTTTCTATGGGATCCTGTGAGATTTTATGCCCTCAGTGCTGACTGATGGGTTTAATCCATATTTTCTATGAGATCCTATGAGTTCATATGCCCTTAGTGCTAACTGATGTGTTTAATCCATATTTTCTATGGGATCCTGTGAGWTYTTATGCCCTCAGTGCTGACTGATGTGTTTAATCCATGTTTTCTATGGGATCCTGTGAGTTCTTATGCCCTCAGTGCTGACTGATGTGTTTAATCCATGTTTTCTACGGGATCATGTGAGATCTTCCCTCAGTGCTGATTAATGAGTCTAATCCATGTTTTCTATGGCATCCTCTGGATCTGCTGCTCCGTGCTGAGCTGCCCAAAACTTCTGTCAGTCAGGGAGACAGGCAGCCTGTCCACACCTTCCTGAGCTGTTCTCRGGGCTCTTCCAGCRCCTCATCCCCAAAACCATTCCTTTMATTAATATTTTCTCCTTTTAACCCAGCTCTGAGGTGCTGGTTGAACTCCCACTGAACAACCACGGGCAGACTCCTTGCAATGGCGTTTTTTCAAATGGGAAAAATTTCCTTTTTGGGGTGTTCCCTATGGAAGTGGCACTCAGGAGTCCCAGGATCAGCAGTGTGCAGTGCCTGGTTGTGATTCAGAGAGATCTGGCCTGGGTCAAGTGCAGAGCAGTGTCCATAATTACACCTATAAGGCAAAGTATTTTCCTTTCATCGCTGTTAGCCTAATTACATTTGTCAATGGGAGTCCTGCTCCAGAAATCAATACAGAAGGAAGCTCTGCTTAGCTGTGTATGAAAGGAGGTGCATTTCCACAGCCTCCCCCTGGCCCTGCAGCAAATAATGGTAATAACAAATCTATATTCGTGCTTTGTGTGTTTGCTGTTATCAGGATCTCTTTGGTGAGATAACACAGGCAGAAGAAAAGCAGAGTTCTCTCTTTTTTCCCTTTTGCCCGTGTGTTTTCATAATTTTTAAATTAACATTATCAAACCCACCTGTTGCAAGCAGGGCTCTGCTGGCTCCTGGTGGGGCTGGGATTTCTGCACCACTCACAAAATCCCAGAATGGTTTGGGTTGGAAAAGCCCTTAAAGCTCGCCCCATTCCCCCCTCCACCATGGGCAGGGACACCTTCCACCAGCCCAGCCATCCTGAGGCACTTTCATGATAAATTGAGAAGATTTTTGCCCTTTTAGAACCAAACTCCATCACTTTGTGCTGGTTTTTTTCCCCTCACAAACTTCCCCCTGTCCCTGATGGACAGCTGAAGCTGAAGCTTGGTAGGACATGTGATTATTGTATTTTTTTTTTGGTCTCTTTAAGTGAGCAATATATATTCAGGACTAAAAGACACTCAGGAAATGAGATTGCTGGCATTGCTGCTGCTCGGGGGGGAAACCATTTCCGTCCYTGCTAATGGAGGAGGGTCCTGCCCTCAGCTCTGGGGCTGCACAAACAGCAGCCGACACCAAAATGAGCCTGGAAAAGGGAAAACCAAACAAAGCCAGGGGAAACCTGGCTGGTTGTGCTCAGGAGGGAGGTCTGTGGGGTCTGTGTGAGAGGAGAGATGTCACAGGGACAGGAGGGAGCTCTGTGGGGTCTGTGTGAGAGGAGAGATGTCACAGGGACCTGGGGGAGCTCTATGGGGTCTGTGTGAGAGGGGAGATGTCACAGGGACCTGGGGGAGCTTTGTGGGGTCTGTGTGAGAGGGGAAATCTCACAGGGACCTGGGGGAGCTCTGTGGGGTCTGTATGAGAGGAGAGAAGTCACAGGGACAGGAGGGAGCTCTGTGGGGTCTGTGTGAGAGGGGAAATGTCACAGGAACCTGGGGGAGCTTTGTGGGGTCTGTGTGAGAGGAGGGAAATCTCACAGGGACATGAGGGAGCTCTGTAAGAAGGGAAATCTCACAGGGGCATGAGGGAGCTTTGTGGGGTCTCTGTAAGAGGGGAAATCTCACAGGGACAGGAGGGAGCTCTGTGGGGTCTGTGTGAGAGGGGAAATGTCACAGGGACATGGGGGAGCCCTGTGGGGTCTGTATGAGAGGGGAAATCTGACAGGAACATGAGGGAGTTTTGTGTTGTGGGGTCTGTGTGAGAGGGGAAATCTAACAGGCACATGAGGGAGCTTTGTGGGGTCTCTGTGAGAGGAGGGAAATGTCACAGTGCCAGGAGGGAGCTCTGTAAGAAGGGAAATCTCACAGGGGCATGAGGGAGCTTTGTGGGGTCTGTGTGAGAGGGGAAAGCTGACAGGAACATGAGGGAGCTTTGTGTTGTGGGGCCTCTGCAGGAGGGGAAATCTCACAAGAACATGAGAGAGCCCTGTGGGGTCTCTGCGAGAGGGCAAAGCTGCAGCTCTCAGCTCCTGGAGAAACACCTCAGGCAGCTGCTGCTGTGTGAGACAGACAAAGCAAGGAAGGACCTCAGATGAATGCCACAATTCCAGAATCATCGAGSTTTAAAAGCCCTCCCAGACCTTCGAGTCCAACCTGTGACCCATCCCCACCTTGTCACATCCAGCCATCCCTTGGGGACTCCAAACCACCTCCCTGGGCAGCCCCTTCCAGTGTTTAACAACTTTTTCCCAGAAATTCCTCCTGATGTCCAACCTGAGCCTCCTGAGGTGCAATTTCCTCTCCTTCTGCTGGTTTGGGGTTGATCCTTCATACCTGCTCATCTGCCAAAAATTCTCCTCCCTGGGGTTCCTGACCTACCCACAGCACTGGAAAAATCCCTTTTCCYAAGGGAGAGCCCTGTGTGCCCTCAGGCATCCCCACCAGCGCTGGAAAATTCATTTTATCACTGCAAAACCCATCAGAGCACAGCGCTGGCAAATGCAGGAGGGCTTTATGCATTTCCTTGCAAACCACATTAATGTGACAGTTTTCAATAAAAYAAAGGCACGGGGCTGGAGGTGAGAAAAAGCACGTATATTTAATTTCTCACTTACTGCTCCCAGAGCTTTTTTCCGTGTGCCTGTTTCCCCTGTGATGTGTGAAACCTGATGCAAAGCCCGGCATCCTCAGCTCCCTGCCTGTTGACCTCGTCAGAAGCACTGAGTGCAGGAGGAAGAAAAGAACAATAAATTGCTTTATGTACCTGCTGCAGTCAGCAGAGCCCTGCACGCCCCTGGCAGGCACGTCCCCATCTGGCACCTCAGGGAGGGAACTGAACTGGGGAGATGTTTTGGCAGCAGAGAGGGAAAAATCCGATTTTAGAGCATCACTTCTGTAACTCCTTTCCGTTTTAGACCAACTACACCAGGGCTCTGTATCTCACAAAATGGTTTTTTAAATTTTTTGGGGTTTTTTTTTGTGGTGTTTTAGGGGGTTTTTTGTTTGTTTTTCTTGGTTTTTTTATCTTCGTTTTGTTTTTGGTTTTTTTTTCTATTTTTAAGGGTTTTTTTTGTTTGATTTTTTCCTTGTGGGATTTTTTTGTGATTTTTTTGTGGGTTTTTTTGTGGCTTTTGGTGTGGTTTTTTGTGGTGGGTTTTTTGGGAGCTTGACTAATGAAACACTGCTAACACAGTTATTTATGTTTTTGACTTAATTCTTAAATATTTCATCTTATGTTGCAATGTAATCATGTTATGACACACAAACTACAGTACTGCATTCTAAACTCCTTGTTTACCTTTGTAACTACTTTTTTTCAATATCTTAACTCAAAACTCTGCCTTAACTATCTTAAACGCTAAACTTTACTTAGCTTAACTCTGTTTTAAACTATAAAACTACATTCTTGCTTTTAGTACCTAAGTTTGGGAGCTTTTTCCAAAGTCTCAAATCRAATCCTGTATTTAATTCTAAGCTTACAGCTCAGAATGAAATAAATGAGAATGAAACAAATTAGAACTCTAAGCTTTAATTTTTTAGTTTATAGGCACAAAGCCCTGAGAGTTCCCTGCATTTCAAATCCCAACACCAGAGTGTCACAGTCACATTCTCTGAAAAATCCCTTTGTCCAGGATTTCTCTCCTGGGAAGCTGAGAAGCCTCAGAGAAAAAGGAAAACAATCATTATTTCATTCGCTTCTCCCGTGTTTTGCTGCTTTGGAATGTGTTTGGAGATTGTTTACCMACAGGTGATTGTTTGATTGGTTTCATGTTAATTGTTTTGACTTAATGACCAATCATGGTCAAGCTATGTTGGCACTCTGGAAAGAGTCACRAGTTTTCATTGTTATTTTTTTAGCCTTCTGTCTGTATCCTTTCTGTATTCTTTAGTATAGTTTTAGTTTAGTATTCTTTAATATAATATAGTATCTTAAAATAATATAATACAGTATCATAATATAATATAATATAATATAATATAATATAATATAATATAATATAATATAATATAATATAATATAATATAATATAATATAATATAATATAATATAATAATAACATGGAATCAGATTCATCATTCCTCTCTTCATCTGGAGACCCAGCAAATACAACTCTGGAAGGAGTCACAGGTTTTCATTATTATTTTTTTAGCCTTCTGTCTGTATCCTTTCTGTATTCTTTAGTATGGTTTAGTATAGTATTCTTTAATATAATATAGTATCTTAAAATAATATTAATTCTTTAATATAATATAGTATCTTCTGAGAACATGGAGTCAGATTCATCATTCCTCCCTTCATCTGGGGACCCAGCAAATACAACACCAGAGCATCTTCCCTCAAAAATTGCTGTTTGCTCAGCCCAGACTCAGCTGCCAGCCCTCTCCTGCCTCTCCCAGGCTCAACATTTAATAAATGGCAGTGGAGTGGGTGGGGGAGCTGTGTTTACCCCGAGCCTGCCAGGCAGACAATGGAGCTGCCCTCGCCCAGATGGCACAGGCTCCTCTCCAAGCTGACAAACAGGCTCTGGTGCCATCCAAACGAGCCCAAACCCAGCCAGAGAGTGGCAATTCCAGCGCCTCCAGTGACCATCTGGACACACAAGCTCAGTTTCTATTTGGAGGATAAAGCCTCTCCTACGTCTCCAATATTAGGGATGCTAATTGGTTTAATTGAGTCTCTCTGGGCACTGCCAAGCTTCTCAGTTTGGGGATGTGGTGGGGTTTAGGAAATGTTGGAGGGGTGCTGGGAAAGGAAGGGCTGGGGGAGCTCTTGGGTTATGGGAATCACAAGTTCCTGCCCCAGAAAGCAAATGGAGAAKCTTCTGCTGAGCTCCCCTAAGCAAAGGGACAGAATTTTGGTGCTCTTTAACTCTTTAATTTATTTTATTTTAAACAAAGGTTGTCTTTTCATGTTTTGTTTATACATATACACGCAAACACATATCAGATGYGGTTATATGAGGAATAAAATCGTGGCCAAGTGATTAATATCCTTTATTTTTGGACTTTAGTAGCATCTCACCACTTGGCTCATGGTGTTCTACAGAAAAAAAAATCCTGCATTCAGAGACTTCCAATGTAATGAAAACCCTCTCTGTGCCTTGAAAATCTGTTTGCTGCGCTCAAGAAATTTAAATTTTTGGAGAAACACCACTATTGACCTAGAAGATATTGTCAGGGTTTCTCTGCCAAAAAATTATCCCAGCCTGTCTTTTTGTTTTTCCTTTAGATGACCTCTTTTTCCAGCAAACAAACAAAAACAGCAACAAAAAAAGAAAAACCCACAACCTTGCAGCAAAGTTATTCCCTTAAAGAAGTSGCAAAAAGTGACCTCTTGCAGCAGGGACCGGATCAGAATGAGTTGATTTTGAAGTTATTCCCGCATAACCTCAGGCTTTTATTCATGAATATTCCTGATCATTAAGGAGCTTCATGACATTAAGGATTTGCAGAAGTGCTTGGTATTTCCTAGGATAATTTTCCTTTACTTCTTGAGCTTTTGCCACCCTTCAGGGGGATATTTTGGATCTTTTCCCTGTGCTTCCTCTTGTTTCAAACAGGAGGGATGTTGGCCTCGTTTCCTGTTGATTTTCAGGCTCCTCATTAAGTGGTTAATCAGGAAAACRCAGCCAAGCACTTTTGGTGAAAAGCACGTTGGGTTTGGAGGGGAGGAAACAGCTCAGAGGAGGCACCTGCAAACCACCAAACTGTTGGCCCAAAATCCTTTTCTCCAGTAAAATGGTTGGGAAAAGGGAGAGAAATTGGGTTTTAGGAGCAGGGATGGGCATTTCCAAAAGGTGGGAGAGTCCAARTGGGTGCTGTGGGCTGCCAGGGCAGGATCAGGAGGGGAGAAATGACAATTTTCTGGGGATTKACCCCATTTCCTCAAGGGTGGAGGCTCCTGTCAAGTGGCTCTGGCAGGAGACGGCAGGAATGCTGTCCCTGATGTCTCTGCCCTTGTTAATTGGACTTGACAGATGATAATGAGGGAGAGGCTGTGGCTGAGCAAGGGCAGGGGGAATGGCAGCGCTCCTGGGGGAGCAGGACACAGCAGCAGAGTCCAGATGTCCAGGACTTGCACGAGGTCACTCCAAGAATTAATCTTTGCTGTTTCTGCTCCCAGAGGTGGCAGGGGAAAATCAGAGACTCTGAAGTGAAGGTTATTCATCTCCAGCTCACAATCCTGGCGTGGCCTTGCTGTTAAACCTCATGAAAATGAGTTTTTTTGGGGAGGGATCCTGCCCTTTTGAGGATGTGTGGGGGACAGATCCCCTGAGCCGGTGTGGAGGAGGGTGACATCGTGTCCCCAAAATGCTCCCTGGCACTGTGGCGCTGTGCCCACTAATGCATAATTAGCCTTAATTAGTTAAATTATCCTGGAAAATGGGAGGGGGTTGCCTTTGCTGGGAGGTCAGTGTGTCCCCCCCTGGCTGGGGGATGTTGTGGCCTTGGCAGTGGGACCAAAACTCAAATTCTGGYGCTGGGTGATGCTCTATCAAGGAGAGGGATGAAACTCTTGAAAAAGGTGGGATTTTTACCCCCTCAGGGGTGGGATTGGTGTCTAAATTCCACTGCAGATTGGGCTTTTCTGCCTCTTGTCCCCACCCAAAGGAGGTGACAGCACCTCTGTGGCCGCTGGCAGATGGAGCTGGTTCAGAGCCCTGAGCAAACAGCTGAGCTGCAGTTGTGACGTGCCTGTCACAGGCAAGACCAGCCTTGTTTATCCCCAAACCACACCCAAGTGGCGCCTTTTGCAGGGCAGCTGCATTTGTGGGATGCTCAGAGGCTGCTGAGCACCACAGACAATATTTTCCCCGTGCTGAGAACCTGCCCAAGCTCACTGCAAAGTTGGGTTGGAATTGTCCGTTCACAAAGTGAGGCATTAACGGAACCCATTTTCTCCACCATCTCCTGCAGGAACTCTTTGGAAGTGGAGAAAGGGAAAAATCCATTTTCTCCACCATCTCCTGCAGGAACTCTTTGGAAGTGGAGAAAGGGAAAAATCCATTTTCTCCACCATCTCCTGCAGGAACTCTTTGGAAGTGGAGAAAGGGAAAAATCCATTTTCTCCACCATCTCCTGCAGGAACTCTTTGGAAGTGGAGAAAGTGGGGTCACAGTTTGCCGCTGGCASATGGAGCTGGTTCAGAGCCCTGAGCAAACAGCTGAGCTGCAGTTGTGACGTGCCTGTCACAGGCAAGACCAGCCTTGTTTATCCCCAAACCACACCCAAGTGGCGCCTTTTGCAGGGCAGCTGCATTTGTGGGATGCTCAGAGGCTGCTGAGCACCACAGACAACATTTTCCCCGTGCTGAGAACCTGCCCAAGCCGAGGGGACTCTCACTCCAAGGTTGGGTTGGAATTGTCCCTTCACAAAGTGATCCTCCAGGGTTTCCTTGCCTCCCCTCATTGTGGCTGTCCTGTTTTCCCTGTAATTAGCAGGAAACTGCCTGACCAAACTGCTTTTCCCTGCCTGGCAGGAGCACAAATCTGATTAGTCAGGAGAGGAAGAGCTCCTGTTTAACTGGAAAAGGAGATTGGGGGAAGAATTGCTGCCAGAGAGGTGTGGAATGAATGAATGACATTTGTTTAAAGACACATGAGGAGATTAATGATGGGAGTTAAAGTATGAAAGCAACAGGGCCTAAGTGAGGCATTAATGGAACCCATTTTCTCCACCATCTCCTGCAGGAACTCTTTGGAAGTGGAGAAAGGGGAAAATCACTTTACAGTAATAACTGTTATTTATATAAGAGAACAGCTTTGGATATATCAAAATGTGAGGTTTCAAGGTAATAGCTGGCCCCTCACAATTGTTGTTATCCATTTAAAAGAGGCTTTCTGTGATGGTGAGGAGATGGAGGAAATAGCYCCAGTCCTGCAACTGATCCAAAATGAAGTTTATTTTATTATTGTGACCATTAGTCAGCTCCCAATATGAGAGGATTGTGTTAAGAAAAAGGTGAAAAGGCTGGGGGAGATGAAGGGGGGCTGGAAATCAGCCTTGCAGAATTTGTTGGGACCATTTGTTGGGCTCATTAGAGCCCTGGGGCTCCCCTTGGCTCCCTCCAGGGCCTCCCTGCACCGTGGCTCTGCTCCTTGGGCACAAAATCTGTCTTGCACAAAGGAGGAGCTCAGCTCCACTGCAGGAACCRGGAGAGACTCATGAATGATTCATGAGCAGGGATTGGGGGTAGCARGGAAGGATGATAATAATATTCTCCATGTGTCAAAATATAACAATAATTTGACCAGCTCTAATTTTTAATAACCACTGGGTTCGGGAGCAAGTGTGATGGATGAGCTGGAGCAAGCCATGGTCTCCCAAGCTGGCTTTTCACTTCAGAGCACCAAGGCCACTCTCTGACATATTAGAGCTGTATAAAACCTCTCAGGCTCTGGGAGGAAGGAGCAGAAAGCTGAAAAGGAAGGGACAAAGGGTCTGCTCTGCTTTCATAATTCCAATTAGAATAAGTGTTAGAGATGATCCTTAATTGATCCCGGCTCGGAGCRGTGCTGGGGTGGGAATTTTATCATCTCTAAACCTCCAATCTCAAGGARTGAAGCCTCTCAGAAGGGTTTTCCCCTTGAACTCTGCAGGGTGTTGTTGTGAGCACGGAATGAGGTGAGAGGGGTGGCCGGGAGTGGGTGACAGTGCTGGGGATTTGATGATGGGGTCACAGTTTGCTGTCCCAGACGTGGCCCAGGACATTCCTCACGGGGGAAGAGGCAGGGGAGGATGATAAAGCAGCCCTGTTCCTCCAGGCAGGCTCGTTCTGGCTGGGATAATGAAAAAGAATTGGATTTGTGAGGGCAGCTGACACAGCTGGCTGTCTCCAAGATGTTTTCATTGCTGTGTTAAGAAGTCTTTTACAGACTTGGAGAAGTACTGGGAACGTGGTGCTGCCTGAGGCTGCCAGCCCTGACTCCTCACATGGCAGCAGTGAGAGTGAGCCCCAGCAGAGCCCCAGAAACCCCCAGCAGAAATTCCAGGGCCACCCACAGCAATGGCAGGCAGTGGGAAGGAGCCTTGGCAAGGTCCCTGTCCCCCTGCCCTGCCCGAAGTGCRAGCTGAGGCTTGCAAGTGTCAAACATCACTGCTGCCTTCAGCTCTTCAGGTATCCTCATTAAGATGGTTGGAAGGAGGAGGATTTAATGATCTGAACCATGACTTCAATTAATCAGTATAAATGTTGCTTATTTATAACRTAAAGCCCAGCCTATGGATAACTCTGTTGTTTAATTAAGCTTATCACCGGGAACCTGATCCAGTTCCTTGCTGCATTAATGTCACTAACTCAGTGTCCCCTGGAAGAAGCCTCAGCACAGACTGCAGGGGATGTAATTCACTCCACTCTGCTCTGCAAGCCTGGCTGGCTCTGGAACATCTCAATCCTCACCCAGGGCTGGTGMTGATTCCTCCCCAGCCCCAGCAGCTCTTCCATCATTGCTGACATCCCAGGAGCCTGGAACAGCTTTTCCTTTGGTTTGTTCAGCCTTGTTCACTAAGAGTTTTTGTGTCTGCTTTAATTTACTCTCTGCAGCTGAGCCTTTGCTGTAGCCTTGCTTTTCCTCTCTTCCTTTCTTGCTCTTCACTYGCCCTCTCCAGTTTCTGTGTGGTGTTTTTAAAACTTTTCCAGATGTAGGAGAATCTGTAATGAGCTCCCAAGCTGRAAGCAAAAGCTGTTTGCCCAAAAGTTCTTCTTTACCCACACTGGAGAGCCTTGCAGGAGAAACCTCAGAGGTTCTCTGGGAAAACTTGGAGGAACTTTTTAAGGATTTCGTGGTTGTTTTTTTTYCTGTTGTGCCAGGGATTCTCCAGGCAATGTTTGACACCCCCCCTGCTCAGGGGTGGTCTCCAGAGGATGCTGAGACAAATTGCTCCGAGCGAGGATGTTGCTGTGCATCACTTCACTCACTCAGGGCTCTGCAGATCCCTTCTCTCAAAAAACCATCTGAAAAAACAAAGTGGAACTGCGTTTTTTTTTTTGGGTCCAAACAACCAGAAAAAGTACCCTGGGATTAGATGAATTAGCAGTGTGCTGCTAAGATGGATAGAAAGGCAGGGAAAACCATGTCAGAGTGCAGGGAAAAGCAAATTGCTGTTTCTCTTTCCCATCCAGAAGTCAGGGAAGAAGCCATCAGGGGAGAAGGATGGCAGTGGGCAGAGCATACTAACGAGGGAAGGCATTAAAGCAACCCATTGCATCAGCTGGAGGCTGAGTGGCAAAGAAGAAATAAATCCAGGCTGTGCAGATTGATCAGTATTGGATCTGAAGGGCTTCCACATCTGCTGTGGCAGCTCCTCAGCATCTCATTCCAGTGTGTGACTCAGCAGCAAAAGGTGTTTGTTCTGTCAGGGAGGCTCAGGGATGAAAACAGTCCTGAGGCACCTCAGGGGAAGGCTCAAGCATCGTTTTATACCTGGATCAAACTCCTTGATGTGCTTTAAGACATCTGGATCCCCTTCAAGAGAGGTGAGGTTTCCAATGTGACCTTTTTCCAACTTTATCGACCTTTTCAGCTTTTCTGTTGGAGCAAACAGGTTTAGGGGGAGGTGTCCCTGCCCATTGAATTTCTCCTTGCCCATGGAATTTCTCCCTGCCCGTGGAAGGTGTTCCTGTTCATGGAAGGTGTTCCTGCCCATAGGATTTCTCCTTGCCCAYGGAACTTCTCCYTSCCCACAGACTTTCTCCCTGCCCACAGAACTTCTCCCTGCCCATGGAATTTCTCCTTGCTCATGGACATTCTCCCAGCCCATGGAAGGTGTTCCAGACCATGGRATTTCTCCYTGCYCRTGGAACTTCTCCCTGCCCATGGAAGATGTCCCTGCTTGTGGAACTTCTCCCAGCCCACAGAATTTCTCCCTGCCCATGGATGCTGTTCCTGCCATTGGGATTTCTCCCAGCCCATGGAATTTCTCCCAGCCCATGGAAATTCTCCCAGCCCATGGAATTTCTCCCTGCCCATGGAATTTCTCCCTGCCCATGGCAAGGAGCTGGAATTTGATGATTTCTGAGGCCCTCTCCAACCCAAAGGCTCCCAAACACACTTTGGCTCTTCCATCCACGCTCAGCCAGTGGCATTGGCCCATTGATCTTCACGCACATTCCTGCTTCCAGGGATTCCCAGCTCCCAAAAAGATCTGGTTGTAGTGCTGAGCATTGAGGCAGAATTGTCAGGTTTTGGTGGCAGAGAGGCTGAGTCTCTGAGCAAGGCTTCCTGAAGCCTCCTGGCACATTAAATCTGTTTATTTGGTCCTGGAAAACCTTGAGGAGTCACTTTATCTCTTCACTCTTCATCCATCATGAGAGAATGAAAATCATTCCACCTATCATTTGTCTGGCTCATATCTTTATAGCAGTTGCCATATCTACATCCTGCATGGTTGGTCCTTGTCCCTGGGCCCATCTTTTAGAGATTTGTCACAGCAGCAGTGGCCAGTGATCTGGAACAGGAATACAAGAGGTGCAAAATCTCTCTRAATTCTCCATGTTAATGCAAGCAAACCCCCAGATCCCTCCACAACGTTTCCCCCTCCTCACCTTGATATTGGGGGTACATCCAAGGCTGTTTTCTGTCTCTGTGTGTGGATTAATTCCAGGAGCTGGAATTTCCCCTCTGCGTCCTTTGGGCTGAGCTGTGCATCCCCTGCCAGCCTGGGAGGGACCAGCCAGAGCTGTGACCTCCCTGAAACAGGGAGGTGCTGGAAGAAGAGCAAATGCMCTTTAAATGCTGAGATATCCAGAAGGGTTCAGAGGAAAATGGTCATTAAATCCCCACTGAATGGAAATTCAGGGGCTGTAGAGGGACCCCCAGTTCCTTAAATCCTGTACCCTGCTGTCTCACCCTCACCAGGATCAGAGGAAATGSCCTCAAGTTGTGCCAGGGGAGGTCTGGATTAGAAATGAGGAAAAAATTTYTCCATGGAAAGGCTGCCAAGCACTGGCCCAGGCTGTCCAGGGTGGCGGTGGAGTCCCCATCCCTGAAATTGTTCCAAAAATGTGTGGCTGTGGCATTTGAGGACAGGGTTTAGTGACCATGGTGGTGGCTGGGTGATCTTTGAGGTCTGTTCCAGCCTGTGGGCAGAAGSAGGCTCAGGAAATGGTTTCCCCTACAGGGCAAAGGTTTGGGAATGCTTYTCTCCTTAAATCCCTTTCAGTCAGAAGATCCCACAGTGCTGCAGATCTTTGTGGGTGCTGGAATGGCCACTGAAACCCTGGGGATGGAGCTCTGGGATTCGGTGGGGTTGTGGCTACAAAACATATTTATTGAGGGTATTTTGTGAGGTCTGGGTCCTTTCCTGCCTGCTCCCCAGCTCCATTATTCATTTCCATCTCTCAAATCCATCATCAGAGCCATAAATCCTACTGGGCTTTCCCATTTGTTTGTTGGCTTTTTTTGTTGGTTTTTTTTTGTTGTTTTAACTCAGAACTTTACCCATTGTTTCTTCCTTCCTCACTCATTTTGCTTGCCTGGCAGTGGCACTTGGGGTTTGTGTGGTTATTTTTCTTATATTTATACTCTCCACTGRCTTAATTAAGTTGTTGCTCATTTCTTGGTCTTGCCAAGTTTATTGGCCCCACCAGGGCTTCCCAGTGCTCTCTTCCTACAAAACCACAGCTGCTGCCAGTCACCTGAGACCACGAAAATGGGCAGAAAAACCTCCTCTGGAAACTCAGCTTGACATTATGGAAGCAAAAGACAGGCAGAAAAATGATCTTCCCAACTCGGGYCAGTGGTTTTAGGCTGGATTCCTAAGAAAATAAGATTTAGGCRTTTAGGGGATGTGGGTGGCCATGCAGGGAGTTTGGATTTTTGGCAAACTCTGGCCCAGTTTGACAGATGGGGCTTTGCAGAGGTGCTGAAAATCTGGATTAGAGGGCAGTGCTGTGGGGAGCTGCTGCTGCTGCTGGGAGCAAAGTTTCAGGGAAAACAAAAAATGCCATCCCACCCCACCACATTGACCCGTGCAGGAACGAGCTCCTGGTGCCTGGAATTCTGGTTTGAGGGTTTGGGGACATTCAGGAGAGCCCCTGGTGGTCCAGCCTGTCCCTTCCTTTCAGAGCCAAATCCCATTCCCTGACCCTACACCTCGGGAAGGTTCAATCCCCCATTGCTCCTTCTCCCTGCTTTTCTCTCCTGGCTTTTGGGAATTGTCTTGGCAGGTTTTTCAGGGCCTGGAGTGGGATTTAACTGCTCACAACCCCAATATTTAAATCCCCAGCTCAGGATTTTCTGCTCAGCTGCAGTGCCTTAAGTCTGGGCTGTGGAAACCCACAGGAGTTTCCCTTTAAAACCAATTTCCTGCCTTGCTTTGGTACCAGAGGGTGGGTTCAGCCCCCCTGAGCCAGCTCTGGATGGGAATTTCCCATTTTTKACCCTTTTCTTCTCTTTTTTGTGCCTTTTTGCTCCTCTCTTTGTGCTCAGGGTGTTGCTGCTGCCTCGGAGTGGGATTTATATGCCCAAAATCAGGTGAGATGAGGAGCCTGGAGGGATTTTCCCTGCCTGCCCAGAGGGATGATGTTTGCTGGGATGCAGGGATGGTCCCACTGAGGTTTTTCATCCCTGCATGATGGACACATCACCACCTTCCTGCTCAATTTTTTTCTGCAAACTCCAGGTCTCGGGGAGTGTAATTCTGATTTTATGTACACAAAGCAGTTATTAAAGAAGATAAAAGAGAGATTGTGTTKCAAGCAGCAGGAACTAAAGCCCTCAGCTGCTTTTATCACATCTCCCCTGAATTTGCTCTCTCAGGATAGCAGGAATGAGAGGGAAGCTCCATTTAAATGCAGATTTCCAGTGCTGGCCAAGAGCAATAAATACCCCTCTGCTCCCCTGACCAGACAAACATTATCAAACCTCTTTGTGRAGGAGATTTTATGTTTTCAGATCTTCTCTTTCTCCTTGATGAGGTGCTCTTTCCTCGCAGAGTAATAGCGTGTTGACGCCTTTTTATTTTATTTTTAAGCAGCACTTCAGAGATTATAATGGAAATAYAGTCCCACCTGTTTCTCCACTGGAGCTCCACTTGACAGCCCTGTAATGAGGAACTGTGCAAATTTCTTCTCCTTTACTGTACTGACAGCCTGGAGGGTTGATCCTTTATTCAGCAGAGCAGAAAAGCACAAAAAAAAGGCAATTTTGGCAACAATTTGTAATCACCTGACCCCGCAGCCTTGTGGGTTTGGAGGTGATTGGAGTTCAGGAGGATGGGRAGATCCCTGGGGCATCTCCTGATGTTCCTCAGCAGGACACTCAGGGTGTTTGGAGAATGAAGTTTTCCTGGAATGCTTTTGGGTTTCCTGGTTGGCAGAGGAAGGACCGGTCGGCTCCAGTGGCAGGTACTGGATCTCCTGGGCTGGGCTGGGATTGCAGCTCTGAGTTTGAGCAAGGGGGCACTGAGGCTTTGAGGACTGGGGAATGCAGGAGCCACTGGAATTCCGCGTGCAGCTCTGGGCTCCTCAGGGAATGAGGGACATGGAGGGGCTGAGGGGGCTGGAGGGGGGCTCAGCCAGGAGAAAAGGAGGCTCAGGGGGGCCCTTGTGGCTCTGCACAGCTCCTGACAGCAGGGGAATGGCTCTGACGCATTTTCYGAAAAATCCTTTCGCTGGGATTTTTTTCTCCTGAGGAAAAAACTCTGAGAAAATTTTCTGAAAAATTTTCACCTGAGAAAAAAATTTCTCCTAGGATTTTTTTCTGCTGAGAGGCCTCAGAAACGAAATGTAAACAATAACTGTGGMATGTGGTCTGGAGATGTTTTACCAACAGGCGCACCTTTGGTTGGTCTCATGTAGATTGTTTTTACTTGGTGACCAATCCTGGTCCAGCTGTGTTGGGCTCTGGTCAGTCACAAGATTTTATTATTATTCTTTACTAGCCTTCTGAAATCCTTCCTTCTTTAGTATAGTTTTAATATTTATATAATGTATATGATATATAATATATATAATATTATATATTATATATAATATAATTATATATTATATAATATATAATATATTATAATTATATATAATATATATTATATATAAAATAATTATATATAATATAATTATATATTTTATATATATTATATATATATAATATATATGATAATATATATAGATCATAAAATAATAAATCAGCCTTCTGAAACATGGAGTCAAGATTTTCATCTCTTCCCTTATTGGGTTTGCCTGAAAATTCCACAAAGGACAGCCAGGGGAGATTTGGGATCTGCTCCCAGGGGCAGGAGGAGAGGGAATGGCTCAGGGTGGAATCAGCAGGAATTTCCCCATGGAAAGGTCATGAAATACTGGAAGGGGCTGCCCAGGGAGGTTTGGAGCCCCCAGCCCTGGAGGTGTGCAGGGAAGGACTGGATATGGAACTCAGAGCTCTGGGCATAGCTTGGGTTTAATAATCCCAGAGGTTTYTTCCAGCCTCACTGGTTGTGTGGCTGTGTTTACAGCATAAATCAGGARAGGTTGTAGGTGTGATCTTAACCTGTCACTTGGGACATTTAGGAAATATTACCGGTACCTTTATGTGTTTTTCACTTGGAGGGACGGGTTATGAACAGTGAAATATCCTGTTTACCAAGCCAGTGCTGTGTTAAATCTGCATTTTCAAGAGATGCCTTGAGATGGAAATCGTGTTTCTGAGTATGACTTTCCATTTCAAAGGTATAAAAAGCATCTGAGAAAATGTAAATTTAAAAAAAAAAAAGCCTTGAAGGAAAAGGGGAAGGGGRAAGGTCAGCTGCACACAGTTTGTTGTGGCTGTGTGTAATCCTTGCAGTGGCATCTGTTCCCTGTTATTGTTATAAAAATGTGATTTCATTAGMTTTGGGATGAATCACGGGCTGGGGAGCTCTGCTGGAGCTGGCTCGCAGTGGGCTCAGCCTGTCAGAGTGCATATGCTGGAGTCTGGCTGGGGCAGGCAGAGCTCCAGGAGCCTCACGGCCCTGGGGGATGCAGGATGGAGCCCTTCTGCTCCTCAGCCCTGCTTGGAGCCGGCTGGGGCTGCTCGGGATGGAATCCAGAGCTGGCTGAGCTGGGCACTGCCCCAGAGGGTGGCTGTGTCTCACCAGCTCGGGGGCACACCAGGGACAGCCCTGCCTGTGACACTGCTTTGGCACAGAGAGGCACAACTGAGCTGGGCGGGCTGAGGAATGGACGGGGTGGGG
>JACDOX010000425.1:146431-158655 GCA_014549065.1 Cardinalis cardinalis | reverse complement strand
CTCAGTGCCCAATTCTCGTTACACAAATTGGGACAGTGCTGTCACTGACTCCCTCAGCATGGCTGAAGTTGCCATCCTGACAGGGCTTTAATGGGCTCTTCAAGTGCTGTTACAGCCTCAGAAATGCAGGTCTGGAGCAACCATTGAATTATGCACAGCTGGTGCCTCTTTAGCCCCTTCCTCATGTTTTAAATATGATGCTCCAAACAGTGCCTTTACCCAGCTCCCCTCTGGAGAGGGAGCTTTGGCTGCTGCTCCCTGCCTTGCTCAGCAGGAAGGAGCTCTTGGCCCTGTGAGCTGCAGACTCTCCAGAGCTCTGGGGTTTGCTGCCAGTGCTTGATCCACCATGGAAGGTCTGCAGGAAATAACCTCCTCCTCATGCCCCCTGGCACACAGTGAGAGAGGAGATGCAGGGATGGAAAGAACCCCCTCATTCTGGCTAAATATGATTTGAGCTGGCACAGCCCTGCAGCTGTTTTGGCAACAGCCCCAAAATGACCCTCCCAGGCCCCAGCTTTCTTAG
Organism: Cardinalis cardinalis; assembly: GCA_014549065.1. Taxonomy (NCBI): domain Eukaryota; kingdom Metazoa; phylum Chordata; class Aves; order Passeriformes; family Cardinalidae; genus Cardinalis; species Cardinalis cardinalis. Next base: position 158,132 of record JACDOX010000425.1, on the reverse strand, counting down.
CTAGAGCAGTATGGAGTGCAGCACATTAATTAGCAGACTTTCTTAGCAGCCAGGGAACTGGAAACAGCAAAAGAGAAAGAGAGAGAGATGCAGTCACAGCAGTGACAGGCTCAGACATTTCTCATTCCCACCTCTGTCCTGTCCCTGAAGGATGGGATGCTTTGAAACACCAGCACTCAGCTTCCAGCTCCACTCAGACCTTCTCAGAACAGCCCTTTGCACCAACAGAGGCTTCCTTGATGGTTTCATGCAGTCAGGGCTCAAACACTTCGCTTTTGAACTCCCCGTCAGTGCTCGTGCTCCAGCAGGGAGCACAGCCAGAGATGTTTGATTTCTACTTCCCATCAAGTCCGTGCACATCTGGAGATCCTGCTGTGGTGTGGATCTGCAGGATGCACGCAGAGCTGCCCAGAGCAGAGCCTCTCAAAGTTTTTTGCAAATCTTTACAAGAAAGCCTCTGGCTCCTGAGCCTTAGAGCAAATGTTTCACACAGCTCTGAGCCCTGGGCATCAACTGACAGCAAAGCATTTCCTCCTCAGAAAGCTCTGCCTCCAGGAGAGCTGGAGCTTCACAGTTTTCCTCTCTTTGTGTTTTTTTTTTTTTAAGTGTCCCATTTCCCAGCGCATTTCCTGAGCTCTCCTTTTCTTCTCCTTTCAGGCTGACACCATACGAGTGGTACAGCCCCCACCCCTGCTCCCAAGGTCGATGCAACCTCCTGGTGAACCAGTACTCGCTGGGGAACTCCCTGTGGTTCCCCGTGGGGGGGTTCATGCAGCAGGGCTCCACCATCGCCCCCCAGGCTCTGTCCACGCGCTGCGTCAGCGGGGTCTGGTAAGGAGGGCAGCCCTTCCTCCCAGGAAGGTTTCTCTGGGCAGAGGTGGCTGTGGAGGAGGGAATTCCTCATGGGAAGGGCTGTGGGACATCGGGAGGGGCTGCCCAGGTGGACGTGTTCAAGGAGGGATGGATGTGGCACTGTCTGCGTGACAAATGGGGACTGATGGCTTTGGAGGGATGTGACCGTGTTCACAGGGGGCTTAGGATGAGGGAAGAGACGAGGATCTGACTCCATGTTTCAGAAGGCTTGGTTTATTATTTTATTATATATATTATATTAAAACTATACTAAAAGAATTGAAGAAAGGATTTCATCAGAAGGCTAGCTAAGAGTAGAAAAAGAAAGAATGATAACAAAAGTTTTTGGCTCGGACTCTCTGTCTGAGCCAGCTGGGCTGTGATTGGCCATTAATTAGAAACAACCACATGAGACCAATCCCAGATGCACCTGTTGCATCCCACAGCAGCAGATAACCATTGGTTACATTTTGTTCCTGAGGCCTCTCAGCTTCTCAGGAGAAAAAAATCCTAAGGAAAGGAATTTTCATAAAAGATGTCTGTGACAGAGGGATTTTGCAACCTGAGTGATTCTGGGATTCTGCGAGGCAAAGGGTGGGGATGGAGAGCAGATTTCCTGAGGGAAACCACACCTTCCCTTCCCTCCCCTTAGGTGGGCATTCACCTTGATCATCATCTCCTCCTACACGGCCAACCTGGCGGCGTTCCTGACCGTGCAGAGGATGGATGTGCCCATCGAGTCCGTGGATGACCTCGCTGACCAGACCACCATCGAGTACGGCACCATCCACGGCGGCTCCAGCATGACCTTCTTCCAAGTAAACCCCATTCTTTGGCTGCCTGGGGGGGCAGGGGGTGCACGGGGCGCCCCTCAATCACATTGGGGTGTCCACTCAGCCTGCTGTGCCCCTGTGTCACTCCAGGTGCTGGCACAGAGGGGAACTCTGGAGAGATCCCTGCTCAGGATGAATGGTGGGAGAGTCATGGTGGAGGACGCAGAGAGGGAATTCGACAAGGAATTCAAATTTTCACGGGTCTCCACATGGTTTTAGCTTTCATTTGAGAGTCTTTCAGGTGCGATAAGCAAAGAAACGTTTGCACAACCCAGGCAAAGTGCTGGAGCCTGTGTGAGGTCAGTGGCACTGAAATAAGTCAAGTGTATGCRAAGTTATGTGGGCCATTTAGCCCAGTTTAATTTTTATCTTCCCTGCTCTGCTCARAAGGGAAATAAATGAGTGCATCTTTTCTGCAGCGCTCTGAACACACAAAGAACTGCTTGAGGTTTATTTATTTATTTATTGCTTGTTGAAATTCCAAAAGGAGAGAAAGCTTGTTCTCACTCTTTCCCCCCACTCTGAGTCTGAACTGAATTTGGAAGGCTGGGAAATCTCTGGAGTCAGCCTGAGCTTTTCAGCCCAACTCTATGCTCTTCAGGGGTATGGAAAAGAGCTACTTTTAAGCCAAACTTTACATCTAAAATGAGCTGAGCAKGGCTTAAGTGAGGGGGGTGGTTTTATACGAGGAGCTCACTTGAGGAAATCTTTCAAGTTTAAACCCCTGGCTGTGTCTGTGCAGTGCCTGGCAGTGAGGAAATTAGGAAAAGAGGGTTTTGTCCTATTTGTGGTGCTTTTAGAGTCGTTGGGATTTGCCTCTGGTGTAAGGACAGGGAGGCTAAAGTAGTGATGGTAACTGCCTCCATCCCCCCTCCCTTCCAGGGTGCATGAAGGAATGTTTGTCCCCTCCTGAGGCAGCTCGTCCTGGCAGTGCTTCCCCTGACACTGACACACAGTTTAAGGTCTAAAAATGCAGTGAAACAGAACCAAACCCCCCCTGCTCATCTGTCTCCTGCCCAAGTGGCTGCACCCAGAGGACAGAGCTGGACAGATGAGGACAGGAACTGGGTCAGCAGCAGAATCCCTGAGGCTCTCCAGCATCACTCACCAGCCACAGAAAACAAACCCTTGACAGTRTGAAAATGCTCATGTAGAGCAGGGTGTGTTTATATTCAGTCTTTGTGCRAGCAGCTCTCACTCTCTGCTCAGCACAGACAAGAGAGATTTGTCATTCTCAGCTCTCTTTCCATCGGACCAAGGTGGTTCAGCCACCAGCCAGCTCTGAGGATTTGGGGCTGGCWGAGCTTTGGTTTATTGTAATCAATGACAAAAACCCCCAGTTCTTTTCAGCAAGCACTTTAAATTGCCTCACAGGGGGGTGAACCAAATCTGGATTATTTTTTGAATTAAATTTATGGGCAACAGTCTCCAGAGAGCTTTTGTGCTGGAGTCTGGCTCTGGCACTGAAGAACTGTTGGGACGATGTTTGAGGGATGGTCAGTATGGTGTGAGMGTCCAGAGGTTTCAATCAACCAAGCAGGAGCTCTTTCTTCAGGCATTTTTTTGTGTGTTTTTGATACGTGGTCACTAAAATTATGATTTTTTTTTTCTAAAATTGAATTTAGTTTGTTTTGCCAGATCCCATTGGAATTGAGGCATTCTACGCCCAGCTTTTCCAACAAAATCCCAACACATTTGAGCCTCTTTGAGATAAACAAAGATGAGGCACCAAAATCCTTCCTGAATCTGAAACCAGATTTGATTCCTCTCTCCATTGTGGCTTTTCCAGAGCAGTGTCTGATATRGGGGTTTAATTTTAGGGGTCTGTTCTGGTTTGAAAGCAAAACCAGTGAGAGACTCCAAGTCAGAAATACAAATTATTAGGAAAAGGGAAAAGAAAACCAAAATACATACAATAATACAAAAGAAAAAACCACTGRCTGAGTCAGAACACAACCTGACACCCTGTGGGTCAGGGTGTTGGTAGCAGTCCAGTTGGATTGGTGGCTGCAGCCCTCCTGGAGTGGCAGGTGTGGGCCTGGTGGAGCAGGGATCCTGTACAAAGGGTGTAGTCTTCCTCTGAAGATCCAGTGGAAAAGATGGCCATTCCTCTGGGAATCCAGTGCATAGACTGACTGCTCTGTCCCAAACCCCAGATTATATCCACRTGGGGATGCTTAGCTCCTCCCCTTGGGCGGAGCGTCTCTCAATGGGCTGTTATCATTCTGTGAGTCATGTSGTGTGTGCATTAAACASRAATGGCTCCTGGAGGGAGWTCTGTCCCAAAYKCCAGATTATATCCACGTGGRGATKCTTAGCTCCTCCCCTTGGGCGGGGCRTCTCTCAATGGGCTGTTATCATTCTGTGAGTCATGTGGTGTGTGCATTAAACAGAAATGGCTCCTGGAGGGAGTTATCTCTGAGTCATGAGGCAAGGCATTGATGGGCCCATTAACAGGAGATAAGGAAAAAACCATGCCCCTCCTGGTTTCAGCAGCTCTTGACTGGTGTCCTGGTTTGAAAAGAAAGTGAGTTTTTTGGAAGTTTGTGGTCAATAGAATATATCTTAATATTGTAACCTAGGACCAGCCCCTCCTGGTTTCAGCAGCTCTTGACGACGGTGTCCTGGTTTGAATAGGAAGTGAGTTTTTTGGGAGTTTGTGGTCAATATCTTAATATTGTAACCTAGCACAGGATCTAATTTACCCCAAAATCTCCTCCCTGAGCCGTGGCTGCTTCTTCCCTCCACACAGAACTCCCGCTACCAGACGTACCAGCGGATGTGGAATTACATGTACTCCAAGCAGCCCAGCGTCTTCGTGAAGAGCACGGAGGAAGGGATCGCGCGCGTGCTGAACTCCAACTACGCCTTCCTGCTGGAGTCCACCATGAACGAGTATTATCGGCAGCGCAATTGCAACCTCACGCAGGTCGGGGGCCTTCTGGACACCAAGGGCTACGGGATTGGCATGCCCGTCGGTAGGCAGTGAAGAACAATTCTAGTCCTTCTCGGCTGTCGGCAGAGGACCGGAGCGTTCCAAAGGCTGCGCCGGCTCTAAAAGCCAACGTTGCATCTCACAGGGTCCTTTTTTTTCTTACCTCTTGCCCATGCTCAGAGCCAGATGTGCAAGACCTTGTTCTGGTCCAGAGCCARATGTGAGACCCTGCTCTGGTCCAGAGCCAGATGTGAGACCCTGCTCTGGTCCAGAGCCATGTGAGACGCGACCGCGGCTCTTTCGATGATTCATGTGAAAGATGTCTCAAAATTGCTGCTTGTTTTCTGCATACCTGCTCTTTGCTGTTTCCTTCCCCAACCAGTGTTTGTGCATCGTTTTGTGCTCCTTGTTTTAATCCCAGAAGTGATGTCGAAGTAATGCTGTGGCAATTCTGGTAGTTTTTAGCAGGAATGTCTTAACAGCTGGTGGTTCTTGAAACTGCAGGCCAGAGACTTGGCTCTCATCAGGTTTAACAAATGCAGGGGTTTTGTCTTTCAAATGCATGAGCTCACAAGAGAACACCACCACTAAATAAGGGTTTAGTTGTTATTCCAAACGATGATCCGCTGGTCTTTTGGACAGCCTGGAAGCCTTGTCCTGACCTTTAAGCCCTGGCATTTAGCAACACAAAGTTGAGGTGGATTACATAAGGCCCTGTCACACAAACAGCCACTCTAGTTTAGGGAACATGGGTAAGCTTGTAAAGTCACAGCAACCTGATCAAAGTGAGTACAAATCCCTACCTTCAGGGCTAAATTTGTTCTGACATTGTCTTGTTAAACAGTGAAACTGTAGCAGATAAGAGGAGCAGAAAGCTGCTGGCTGGGACAATAGTGCAGAGTTACTGAGAGAAGCAGAATCTTTCCCATGGCCCTTCCTCAGGATCTCTGGTGGCAGACAAGGATTTCTTGTACCAGACAAGGATCTCTGGTAGCAGACACTGGGACTGCAGCAGAGCTCTGTGCCCAGCACAGGACTGAGCTCCTCCAGCATGGACATTTTGGCTTCCATGATCCTTGGGCTCCTTCCAACTCAGGATTTCTGTGACCRGTTTGAGGGAAGGAGCATTAGAACAAGGAAAATTGGAGGTGGAATGTCAAGAGAGGTGGAATTGGAGGTGGAATGACAAGAGAGGGACCTCTGTGGTCTGCAGGAGCAGCATACTGAACTGCTTATTCAAAAGCCAAAGCTCCCCTTGCCATGGGCCTGCCCCAGAGGCCTGTGTGGCTCCTGGTGGCCAGGTGAAGTCACCTTCTGCAAGTGACCTTAATCAGGTGACATTTCCAACGGGGTGGCTGCAGCTTCCCATGGCTGGCATGGACTGACAGCCCCCTCCAGGCCACCCAGAGAGGAGCTGTGCTAGCTGGGCACGCTGGGGCGGGGCGAGGATGATGATGGGGAGGAAGGTGGGGCCCTACCACGTCCCTCTCGGCGTTGCAGGCTCCGTGTTCCGCGACGAGTTCGACCTGGCCATCCTCCAGCTGCAGGAGAACAACCGCCTGGAGATCCTGAAGCGCAAGTGGTGGGAAGGAGGGAAGTGCCCCAAAGAGGAGGACCACAGAGCCAAAGGTAAGCCCTGCACTCCCAAAGGGACCAGGCRCGGAAAAATCCTGGCCAGAGGTGCAAGGATGGACACCCAGCTGCGCRTCTGCCAGGTTTTCTGCCTGGGAATCACTTTTTTCCCCTTCTCCTGACCTGAGATTCCTTCCTTCACAACTCAAGGAGAAAGCCAAACAGCTCCGCCGCGCCTCACGCTGTGTGTTTTTGCCTGGGGCAGAGATAGCGGGAACAACCAAATGACAAATATTGGAGGCATATGGAGGGTAAATTAGCTTCTAATGAATGTCTGGGAAAATGGATGGCTGAAGGGATCAGACCAAAATCCTGGGTTCCTTGAAGGGAGATGGATCTCCACCACAGGCCCGCTGGTTAATGGCTTCATGTGAAAGCGCCTTTTAAACAGCCAGGGGAAGGGACACAAGGACTTTATTAGTACATTTGTAAACTGAGGAGCAAATTCTTTTGGGTAATGCTATGCAAATTGCCATAAAAGCCACCACATTAGGCTGATGTCCCAGCATGAGAGCAGTTGCCAGCTTAACACAGTTGCTGCATTTTTTAGTTTTGGCAGCAGCCCTTTCCTCAGCAAGTGTTTTCTGCGAGGCCAGCAGGCCCCCCAGTTAAAAGCACAGCCTTGTGACCTTTGTGGGAGCAGAGAAAAGAGCCAAGCCAGGGCTGGGGAAGCTCTTTTGGAGTTTTGACCTTGCAGCAGGTGTAGGTGTGTGTGTCTGTGCAGTTCCTGCTGGGAGGTGATGCTCACTTTTGGGCAGTGCTGCTCTACAGACAACCCAGTTATCCATCTCCAGGCTGAAGGCATAAGACATCAGGTTTTTGCCATTAAATGAGTTACTTTTGAAGGTGGAAGGGTTTATTTTCTCCCTGKACTGTGCCAAAGGCAGCTCTAAGGTGGAATCTAGGCTGGGGGCTGTTTTGAGATGGCTTTGGAAGGGGGAATGGGGCTGGGTCTGGCGCTACCCAGCACCATCTGTGACCCTGGGCAAGTTTTTTCTGTTGGTTTGTTCCCTATGCCATGGAGATGAGGGAGGCTGTAGCTGCATGGAAAAAGGAAATATCTCTCAGTGAGCTCGGGTGTCTGAGGTGGCACCCAGACAGAATGATAGGAGGATGTGTAGAGAGAGGTACAAACCCTAAATTCGCACTTGTGAGCTGTGGGGAGGAGTGGATGGCCTTTAGCTTTGGGTTTGAATTGTGATTCTGGGCTGTTTTATCTGCCTTGCCATTGCTGTGGAAACACCTCTGCAAAAGTCTCTGATTTACAGACTCCCTGCATTGCTCTGGGGGTGGTGCCAAAAGAATGACGGAGGAGGAGGCAGAAATGTGACCTGCTAAGTTTTAGAACAAAACAGGTCAGCGATTTACAAGGATTTTGGTGAGGTTTTATGTCTAAAAGCCACGCCGAGATCAAGTCAATAAATCATCCATTCTTACACTTTGATTTAATGCTACAGGAGGGAGAGGAAGATTTTTATAGATGTTCTTGTTGAGTAATGGCCTCACACAGCCAAGCCAGGGCAGAGCACATGTTTTTTAGTAATCAATCCAATCAGGGACCCAAACCAAACACAGGAGACAGGAACCATGTCCCAGATGTTGAGGTCAGCTCATCTTCCAGGCAGATGGAGGCACAGTTTTGAGGACCAGGGATGTGATGGCAAGTGAAGAGGTGACCTCAGCACATGGAAAGCTCAGGCTTTTAAGGGATGGATTTTCCTTCAGCTGGCAGAACTTTCTGGAATGCAGGCTGGGTAGGCATGGTGGTCACCCCATAGGATGCGAGTTGTGCAGGGSAGGTGGGATGAGCTGTCCATGGAAGGGGCTGTTCCCTCCTCATGGGCCAGGGGGGCTGGGCAGAGACACCCAGCCCACAGCCAGGTGCCCCAGGGTGGCAGGGACCCCATTTTGTCACCCTGTAGGGACACAGCATCGTGCTCTTGTTTGGAACCTCTCCTTTCCCACTGCAGTCCGAGCAGCCGGAATCATTTTCCTGCAGCACTTTGTGATGCAATCAAAGGAGTTTTTCCTGCTGCCAGCTTCCTTTAAAGCCCTTCCCTGTCTCCTTTATCTCTGCTCCTTTAACAACCTTTCTCCTCTTCCATTTCAAGTTCAAAGCCACTGGAGCTTGGTGAATAATTTGCAGGGATTAATGTGCCCCTTTGATCCCGCGTTTTCCCCCTCCTGTTTTCAGTTTGTCCACAAATTGCTTTGTGCTTCCCCTCCAACGTTCTGGCTGTTTATCTGCAAAATCATCATTTCTGAGCAGGCATCTTCGATCCTGCAGTTATTGCAAGTCACTCACTTGGGCCATCTGAGTCATGCAGGGAGCTATTAATAGGACACTGCTGGCTCGGTGCTTTTGGTCCCTGGCTGGGCATCCACAATGCCAACAAAACAGCAAAGCCTGGGGCCTCTGTGCAGTGATACTTGAGATTTATGATGTGTCTGCCTCTCCAGAGTGTCTCTCCTGCTTTATTTTAGGCTTGGGGATGGAGAACATTGGTGGAATCTTCGTGGTGCTCATCTGCGGCTTAATCGTAGCAATTTTTATGGCAATGCTGGAATTTTTGTGGAGCCTTCGACACTCTGAGCAGTCGGAGGTAGGACATGGGAGTGTCCTGAGGGGACAGGGGTGTTTATTGCTGTCTGTGGGGTGTCCTAGAGCGAGTCATGCACCCAGGCTGAGGAGCAATCCCAGCCAGGACAGCTCAAACCAAGGGAACAGGCTTGGTCCTTTGGGCAGGGTCTAAAATCCATGAGCTTCTYGTGCACTCCTACTCAGAGTGAGGCTGTAGAGATGCTCCAAGGGCTTTCAAAGGGATCAAAGRTGTGCAAAACATCCAGGTACCTTTCCTGGGCACATGATTTCTACCGGCAGCAGATTTGGATCTTGTGCTGATCTGGGGATGAAGAACACAGGGCTGTCTCTGATGAGAGGCAGAGTTGGGTTAAACCAAGTGTAGMTTCTGAGCATTGGTGTTGAAAACCAGCAGCACCAAGTCCATAAAAATTTGGGGACTGTTTAAACAGACCGGATTAGAAGGGACCTTAAAGCTCATCCAGTTCCACCCCCTGCCATGGTCAGGGACAYCTCCCACCATCCCAGGTCACTCCAAGCCCTCACCACTCCAGGACCCAGAGTCCCTGAGGGACTCAGAGCTCACTCAGGTGAGCTTGGGTATGTCAGGACTCCAAACCCTCATCACTCCAGGACCCAGAGCCCCATAGGGACTCAGAGCTCACTCAGGTGAGCTTGGGTATGTCAGGACTCCAAACCCTCATCACTCCAGGACTCAAAGCTCACTCGGGTGAGCTTGGGCATGTCAACACTCCAAACCCTCATCACTCCAGGACCCAGAATCCCATAGGGATTCCGAGCTCGCTTAGGTGAGCTTGGGCATGTCAACACTCCAAACCCTCATCACTCCAGGACCCAGAGCTCACTCGGGTGAGCTTGGGCATGTCAAGACTCCAAGCCCTCATCACTCCAGGCCCCAGAGGGACTCAGAGCTCGCTCAGGTGAGCAGCACAGCTCCGTTCTCCCCCCAGGTGTCGGTGTGCCAAGAGATGGTGACGGAGCTGCGCAACATCATCCTGTGCAAGGACAGTTTCCACCCCCGTCGGAGGCGAGGGGCGGTGGTTCGGACTCGCCCCACGGCGCCCGAGGAGCGCCGAGCCCGCAGCACCACCACGCTCAGCAACGGCAAGCTGTGCAGCGGGGGCGAGCCAGACCCCCTGGCACAAAGACTGGCACAAGAGGCAGCCCTGGTGGCCCGGGGCTGCACCCACATCCGCGTGTGCCCCGAGTGCCGCCGCTTCCAGGGGCTGCGGGCGCGGCCGGCCGCGGGGTCGCCGGCRCGCAGCGAGGAGAGCCTGGAGTGGGACAAGGCCACCAACAGCAGCGGGCCCGAGTAGCGCCAGGCCAAGGGGGCGTCGGGGTGGGGACGAGAGGGTCCTGTTCCATTTTACAGAACACGGACTTGTACAATGTCAACTCGTTTTTAAATCACTAGCAGTTACCCGGCTTCTCCAGAGAGAGGTGGATCTTGGCGTGGACACCGAGGGCTGGGTGCSGTTTTGGTGTCCACCATGGCCTGGYGGGGCAGRARGGAGGTCCTCAGGCTGGTGGGTGTCCAGAGGTTGTCTCTGGGATGGAGGGATGTCTCTGGGATGGAGGGGCAGCTGGTGTAGCMGGAATTGCCCACCCAGGGTCAAGGAGGGGTTCCTGGAGCTCCTCGCCCCTCCAAGGTCAGGAGAAAGGACGGTGGCGCTGCCTCTCCATCACTTGCTGGGGGATGTTCTCCAAGGGCAGGGGGGGACTTTTTATTTGCTGTGGCTGTGGGAAGGAGGAGTCATTATTTTGGGGTTTTTTTGTTTAATTTGGGTATGTCAGGACCCAGTCTCCAAGACACCAGGTGCTGAATTCTTCCTTTTCCGAGGGTGGCAATGTGGTTGAAGGGGGAAGGAGAGGATGRGATGGGACACGCTCCCTGTGAGAAGCAGCGTTTGCTGGAAGTCCATCTGAGGAGCTGTTGAAATTACATATATAGAGAAATATATCTATACATAGATATATATAARTATATATATTAAAATGCCAAAAAACAGCCAACAAACACAATGAACTCAAAGAGGCCTTGAAACGCCTGGAATTTCAGGGGTTCTGTGTCTTTTGTTTCATTCTGGGGTTAGTTTTTGCTCTTTTTTATTTTCCTTTTCCTTTCTATTCTTGGGATGGGGTGGGGAGGAGCCTTTTGAGGGAGGTGAGTGGGGAGCACTGRGGGGGCTGCCCATCCCCACCAGCCAAGGGAGGAGGTGTTGGGACCCCCAGAGTGTCCCTGGCTGTGCTCTGCATGCTCCTGAAGTGACTCTGAGCTCTGCCCCAGGCTCAGGAGCTCCCCAAATCCGTGACCCCACGGAGAACCCTCAGCTTCCAGGGTGAATTCCAGCCACACAGCATTTGAGAAAATCATTAGCCCGGGATCTCGTGTAAGGAAAATAGTGACTTCCCTAGAAACAGCAGCAGCTCACCCTCTGCTTGGTACAGATGTGGGGTTTACACTGGCAAATTTAATTTTCTGATTGAAAAAACAAATTCTATGCAATTTCTGGTCGTTAAAGGAAAGAGATGACAATGGAGAGGGGCAGGGGAGATAAAGCCTTGAGTGAAGGTACATCCTGTTCTTGAATTGTTTTCTTTTCTTTTTGTCTTGAATGTACTTAAATAAAAGATGTCCTTGTATAATCATGCTCTTTTTTTTTTCTCTTTCCTTCCCTGTTCAGAGTCAGGAAAGTTGTGAGACAGTTTGAGGCCTGGCTGCTCAGGGAGAAACCCAGCAACTTGACAGGCAAGAGGTGCTTTGGCTGTTGAAGGTCTCTGCTCCCTGAGAGTGTCCACACCCCTGRTGTAGCTGAATGGAAAACAGGAGTTAAAAAACAAAGATCA
>JACDOX010000425.1:113869-125854 GCA_014549065.1 Cardinalis cardinalis | reverse complement strand
CCACCTATTTAGGAAAAAGCTTGTGGTTAGATTTGAATGGGTTTTCCTGCTCCAGAGGGATGGGAAAGCCATGTTGTACATGAAGGAGTGTAAGACTGATGGCTTGCCTTGCCTCAAYGTGGATTTCTTGTGTGGAAATAGTTTCCTGTTATAAACCCCCAGCTTCTTGTCATGGTTTAGCCTTAACACAGCAGGCTGTGATTGAGATCCAAGTCCTTGCTTGATGCTTTGAGTACATTCACCTATCTGAGGAGGAGCTGGAGCAAAACCAAAGCAGAAATGGAAAGGCAGAGCAGAGACCTGAGTTTTTGAATGAATGCTGAATGCTCTACATTGAACCTTGGGAAGGGAAAGCTTAAAAAGGAAATGTTTAAATGCYTCCTAAGAAATGKTTAAATRMCTYCTAAGAAATGTTTAAATACCTTCTAAGAAATGTTTAAATACCTCCTGGCTGTTACTAGGCCCAAGTGGGCTCAGGGCAAGAGGATAAGGGAGGCTGACTGTGCAGCTGGCACTCCCCTAGTCCTGTGTCCTATCTGCAGCAGCAGCTGCTGGGGAACAGCAGAAGTTGTGGCAAGGACTGATAGGAGACAAGCCATAAATGACAAAGACAGGCCTGAAATGCACAGAAATACATGGAAGAACTGAAGAGCACTGATAGAAGTGGTGTTTGATGTTTACAACCAAGGCTTCAGGGTGGTGTCAGTACAAAATCCACGTTTAACCCGAAACCGGTGCAARTTCTGACATTACTGGTGGATTTCTCTTGCTGGCTGTAACACCCATGTTTGAGGCTGGGGCCTGTAACTCCAAGGCAGTGCTGAGCAGAGGCAGCTTCTGTTTTTCCCTGTGCCAGACCGCCTGAACCTGCCCAGTGTGCTGGTGCTCAACAGCTGTGGCATCACCTGTGCCGGGGACGAGAACGAGATCGCCGCCTTCTGCGCCCACGTCTTCGAGCTCGACCTCTCTGACAACAAACTGGAAGACTGGCACGAGGTAAAATGGTGATGGGCACCTCACTGGGTGCCYTTCACAGCTATCACTGACTGCAAATGCGTTGCATTGATGAGAGTTCCATTTTGGTGGCTCCTTTCTCATCTCTGAAGGTGATGTTTATTTGTTTTGACAGCAGCTGAGCAATATATGTGATGAAATTAATCCAGTGTGGCACTTCACTCCTGTACCTTGTGACTTACAGTCTTGGCCCCTGGGTGAAAAATCTGTATTTTTATTTTATTTCATCATGCAAAGTACTGGAACTGGCATTTCTAGCACCAAGAAGTTAATGAGCAGTTTAGTTTTTAACAGAGTGGCAGTTGATTCCCAGCTTTGCCACTGTGATGGTGGGCAAGGTATTTATTCCCTCTCCACATTTGTTGTCTTATCTGCAAAACAGATTTAACAATATTTACCACAAAGGGTATTTCTGCAGCCTCATTAATTAATGCTAAATGCTGTTGTAAAATCCTTTGAAGTGCTTGGGTGAAATAATGCTCAATAAATGCAATGTAACAGGAGYGAAACAATCTCAATCCATTCAAATGTCATTAAGTTCCTCACTGGATTATGTTGTCCTTTTATGTTAGTGTTTATTGTTGGAAATATGTGGAAAAAAACCAGGATATCATGGGGTTTGTGCCATCAGATTGTCATGTCTTTAAGCAGGGAGGGAATGCAGAGTTTGCWGTGTCCCAGCTCAGTGGGGCTGAGCTCATCTCTGGTCATACCCTGCTCCCTCACAGGCTGCACATCTCACACCCTGCTCTGTGTTCCATCTCTTCAGGCTGCCCTGGAACTGAAAGGCTTCTGTGTGTGCTGGCCCCTTCCTCTGAGGCAGGATTCAGTTTTCACAGCCCATCCACACCAGATAAATATCTCCCCACCCCTAAAACCTGCCCGTGCTGGGGATTCCAGATCCCTGGGTAGCCTGTTCCCATGCTTAGCTAATAACCTCATAGGCTAAACTGTGTAATTTAAGTCTCCTGTGCTGCAATTTCAGCCAATTTCTGCCTGCCCTGGTCTCAGCAGGCTGGAGGAGCATCATCACTGTTCTTATACAACAGCTTTTTATACCCACTAAGAAGAACTTTAATGGCTTCTTTTCCTTATTTTAGTATAATACTGAGAAAAAATACCCTTCTTCCAGTCATCCATCATAAGCCTTTTTTTTGTAAATCCTGTGGTTTTGGTGGACTGATGTCATCCAATTTGCCTTCTTAATTCCTGAGCTGCAGCACCCAAGCCATGACATCACCTGAGAGGGGGCGTGGAGTGAGGCAGACTCACTGCACCCTGGAGTTCAKGAGAAAATCCCCCTTTGCCAACAGCTGGGCCAAAGTAAATTTATTGACCTCTGTGTGGCATGGTCTGCCCATCTGTGCCCATCTCAGATCTTTGTGGAGCTTTGTGGAGATCTCCAGCCAGCTGTGCTCTGACTCACAATTATTTTCTGCAGTGATTCCTGCTGCTGTCGGAAGCTCCTTCAGACTCAGTTCCCCRAGGAGGGAATTGGGGATTGGCTGAGCTCTGTGGGAGCAGTGGGGAGCTGGAGAAGTTCTCTGTGTTGTCCATGGAGGCAGGAGAAATGCCCAAGGCCCCCTGTGAGYGAGGGCTGGCTCCAGGAACGTGCTGCTGCTCAGCCTTGGGGTTGAGGTGCATTTATGACCTCTCCCAGGGGACTGCTTTCTCTTATCAAGCTGCTCCTAGAGTGTAATTAAATGAACTCTTGAGGAGAATGAGCAATTAACCAATCCATCTAGATCAGGAATGGCTGGAGTATGAATTACAGGTAGATATCCCTATGTTTTCCCCCCTATCATTGCTTTGTGATGATTCCACAGGGCCCCTTTTAGGAGGTGGGATATTCTTGCCAGAGGTCTGATTACTGCCTGATACACACTTCTTTCTTTCTGTTTTTTTTCTTCCCTCCCTACTTAGGTCAGTAAAATTGTGTCCAACGTCCCCCACTTGGAGTTTCTAAACCTGAGTTCCAACCCTCTCAGTTTGTCCGTTTTAGAGAGAAGTTGCGCTGGGTCTTTCGCTGGCGTCCGCAAACTTGTGCTCAACAACAGCAAAGCTTCCTGGGAAACAGTGCACACCATCCTGCAGGAACTGCCTGAGTAAGCCTGGCAATCTGGGGCTTCACTGCACTCAGGTCAAGGCTGGGTTATGGACTCCTGTGGTGAGGGCTGAGGGGGCTGTCAGGATGAAAGCATCAGTAGAGAAAAAGGGGTGTTTTCCTTTGGGAGTTTGGGGACTCCAGGTGAGTGCTTTACATCGTCCCAAAATCCAAACTTGGGTGGTGCTGCAAAGCCCAGGCCTTCTCCTCCTCCAAACCTAAATACCAGAGATGGATAATCACCCCAAAAATGTAGGAGGGTCACGCTTCCCTCTGAGTCACTGTGCAGCGAATGGTGCAGGACATACCTGTTAAATGGGAGGTACTCTGAGGGTCTGGCCACTTGTCAAGGAATATTTCATCCTGTTTTTCTGTGCCCAAGTGGTGATTTCTGTGGTTTGGTCACGGGCCACCTTGGCATTCTGCTCCCATGGATGTCCTCAGTGGCTTTGTTTTGATGACAGATCCCTCTCTGTGTGGCTTTGTGAGCAGAGATGATAACAACAGAATGTCCTGCATGGCCAACCTACTCTTCTCTGGGATTGTGAGAGTTCAGTTGTCTGAAAACTTATGGGGACCAGTTCTTTCTTTATTGGGATCTGTTCTTTCTTTAGTGGGAATCTTTGACAGTGATATAGGGGAAAAAGTCATCATCAGTGTTGTATCAAAATCCCATGTTAAGTTAAGCTGAGAGCACTGGGAGCAGGTCCCAGTCACTGTTGGAGCTGGGTTGGTGGCTTGTTGGGCACAGAAGCAGAGGACAACCCCAACCAATCTGTTACACAATACTGGGAGAGACTCAGGGAGCACTTAGAAGGTTTTTTTAATCTCTGAAAATATGGATGGGAGCAGAGATGCAGTTGAAACACTCCTTGTGGAGTGCTCAAAGGCCTTCTCTGCAGCGAGGTTCTCAGAGCTGTTACAGAAAGTTGTGTTAAAATCCCATAAAATTGATGATGTGATCCTTTTTGCCTTGTGCAGCTTGGAGGAACTCTTCCTGTGCCTTAATGACTACGAAACAGTGTCTTGTTCTCCAGTTTGCTGTCAGTCTCTCAAGCTACTCCACATAACTGACAATAATCTTCAAGACTGGACTGAAATTCGAAAGTTGGGAATTATGTTTCCATCACTGGACACACTTATCCTGGCTAACAACAACCTCACCACCATTGAAGAGTCAGAAGATTCCCTGGCAAGGCTCTTCCCCAACCTAAGATCCATCAACTTGCACAAGTCAGGTGAGAGCCTGGAAGCTGGGATGGGTTTTGTTGCTTGATCAGAGTCTCTCCTCTGTGTGCAAGCAGTGAACTTGCCCATCTGTGGGATTTTCCTGCTGCTTTGGGTACTCAGTCATTATCAAAGGATGAGTCAGAGCAGTGTGGACCAGTCAATCCAAATGAGCTGGAAAGGTTTTTTATGTTGGTAGTTTCCCTCTGTTTCCCATCCCTGCCTCAGGTTCTCTGGCTGGGGAAGGATAAATAAATGTCTGGCAGTGGAGGGGATGAAAGAATCCCATTTTCCCTTTATTCCCTGTTTTATCTCAGGTAAAATGAGGCCATGTGCAGTTATGCAGTGTGGATCAGGCATCCCCCAGCAGAATCTGTGCTCAGTCATTCCAGCCTCACAAGTGATGCTGGCAGCTGCTTTTACACTCCAGCCCCAGAGAATTTTCAGCCAACGCTCCAGAAAGAGAATGAGCAGTTGGAATATTGGGAAGAGCACCCTGTGCTGGGAGAGAAGGAGCTGCAGGGC
This sequence comes from Cardinalis cardinalis, assembly GCA_014549065.1. Lineage (NCBI taxonomy): Eukaryota > Metazoa > Chordata > Aves > Passeriformes > Cardinalidae > Cardinalis > Cardinalis cardinalis. Next base: position 120,984 of record JACDOX010000425.1, on the reverse strand, counting down.
AGCTCGTGGGGGCTGTGATGTGTTTGTGGATGACACATACACCAGAAATTCATCTGCAGGAGTGCTTCATGCACCAGCAGCTTTTGTTCTTTACAGCTTTATATGCTGTGCAAGTGCTGCTGAAGTGTCAGGCAGGTAGAAGGGACTTTATTAACATGCCCTACAATGTAAGCATCAAGGAATCCCTGTAATAAAAGCTTAACTAGAGGAGGAAAAGCCTGTTAAGCTGCATTTGAAAGCACTGTCTCACCAAGGAACAAGTGCTCTTCTGGTAAGTAGTTTTGCAGTTTTGATGCCAGGTGCTTAAGAAGTGTGGGCTCTGTGTTGCATTTTGATGTTTTGGGAGCTGAAAGTCAAACAGGAATCCCAAGGAGGTTGTTAAAACTTTTTGGGGGTTTTAGGAAAAGCTGCTGCACTCTGAAGTTCTGGCAGGTGTGGACTCTGAGATGAGTTGTGTTGATCTCACCACACAATTGTGGCTCTGCTGTGCTCAATCCTCAGCTTTGTTTTATTTTGCTCTCCCTGCTTGCTTTGTTATCCCAAATGTCAGGTCCTGAGGGRGCTGAAAACGAGTTAAAACCATTTTCATTAAATGGCTGGATGGCATCTGGGACTGTTTCACCATTGGGTTATGAGCAGAAATGGGACCCAGGGTGGTTGTGTATGTGAGGKAAAGCCATTTGATGGCTGTTTAGTGATGCCTGGAATGAAAGAAGTGCTGGTGACTTTAACACTCCGAAGGAAGCATCCCTTTATAGACACAACATCAGTGATGCTGGTCAGCCCCAGCAGTGAGGCCAAAGGCTGAGTGGTCCATAAAAAAGCCATGGAGAACATCCTTATACACTTGGAAACAGCACAAGAGAATTTCAGCTCCTCTGTCTTGTTTTTAGCAGCACATGGTGAGCAAAAAGCCAACTTCTCAAAGGAGCAGCAGTGACACTCTCCTGTCACATATGTTCTTTGGCTGTGTCTGATTCTCTTGGATCCATGATGTGTTTTCTGTGTTTGTTAACACGAGTCTTTCCTCCTGAGCAGGTCTGCATTGCTGGGAAGACATTGACAAGTTAAATTCTTTCCCGAAGCTCGAGGAAGTGAAATTGCTGGGAATTCCTCTGCTGCAGTCTTACACCACCGAGGAACGCAGGAAGCTGCTAATAGCCAGGTCTGTTGGTTTGTTCTGCTCAGCAGAAGCATGACAAGGCAAGGAGGGGTGGGAGCAGGTGATCAGAGGAAGAAGCTGGCAGGAGATGAAGTTCTGTGTGAAAGCAGAAAGATTGGAGCTTGATTTGTTGGGTGGGAGCAGCTCATCAGAGGAAGAGGTTGGTAGGAGATGGAGTTCTGTGTGAATGTAGAAAGATTGGAGCTTCTTTTGTGGAAAAATCAGAGAAATGAAAATCTTAAATCTGACTGCTCTGCTTCTCAGGGGATTTTGTGATGCTCCTACAAATCTGTGCACATGTGGTGAAATGAAAATGCTCAATTTTGGATGTTCTTGAGAAATTACACGGAACATTCCCACTCTCTCAAAGGGATTAAGACCTGAGCTTCCTGGCAGGAATTCCCATGGTGTTAAAGCTGAGGCACTTGGCTGTGCCAGCCTTGYTGTTGAGCCTGTCTGGGCTCCTCCTGGCTGACTGTGGCTCTTGGTGTGTGCCTGCAGGTTGCCATCCATCACCAAGCTCAACGGCAGCATCGTGGCCGACGGCGAGCGCGAGGACTCGGAGCGCTTCTTCATCCGCTACTACATGGAGTTCCCCGAGGAGGAGGTCCCCTTCAGGTAGGAATTCTCTGGCCTGCAGTGGACAGCAGGGACTGGCCAGGTGATGGGAAATATGTGCCAGCTGTTCCATCCCTCACCCTCCTCCAGCCTCGGCTCCTTCAGTCGGTTTGGGCTGAAATTGTTGTATTCGTGTTGYCTGATGATTTGTGGGGTCACTCCTGAGTCAGATTTGGTCTTAAAAGTGTGGCAAGTGCCATTAAACAACAGGACTGTTCAGGACACGACCTTCACTATTCCCTGGCCTCTCCCACAGCTCCCTTCATAATCCACCTGCGCTTGGGAGTGCCCAAAGCCAGGGCACGTCGTGCTCTCCACTGCCAGGCCAGGGCATCTAATCCTCGGGACCATCTGGTGTGTGGAATGTGCCTGGCAATGAGAAGCTGGCCCYTCACTTTCAGGCCTGCAAATCACAAGTCTGATGGGTTTTCTTTGCCAAAAAAGTACATCCAATGATCTGGTCATCTTGGTAAACTAATGAACTTGGACAGATGCTGTTCAGTCTGGATCTTTTCTGTGCCAGCATCCACTTACTGCATCTAATGGGCTGAGGAGGGATCATGGAGCATCAGGCCACTGCCTTTACCTGCCCTCTGCCCTCACATGCTTTTGGACAGCAAAGCTTTATTGTCATTTTTTTTTACTGAAAAAGGGTAGAACAGGAGTATGTGTGTGACTCTGAGGGCACAGACAGAGGTGGGGACACACTGAAGGTCACAGGTCTGGCCTGGCATGGATGACAGAGGTGCAAATGGCATCTGCTCAGTGTTTCCTCTGCTTAAGTCTCAGCTAAAATGCCTCTTGTTTTTCTAAAGCACTGGATATRTGATTTGCCAATCCAGTAAGGGGGTGGGAAGGCTGGAATGGGGAAGGAGGGCATGGCATTTTGTGTGAATATTAATGGGGTCAGTGATTATAATATTTGTTAAAAGCATGCTGGGGTCACTTCAGAGGCAGAGGGCACTCATACAGTCAGACAAGAGACAAGACAGCTGGTCCTTTTTCTGAGGACAAGTCCTGACTTGTAATTTTAGAGGGCCTTGAAGCATAAAAATTGAAGGAAATATTGGAAGRGATAACAGCAGAGACAGAGAATGCAGGAGAGAGGAAAGGGAAGGGGAGACTGGGACTCRTGGTGCTGCTCCCAAAAGGGATTAATTTCCATAATATCTCATACTTTTTGTATTTGGTGGTGACAATGTCAGTGATCCATATATTGCTGGGAAGGACACAGTGGGGTACAGCTTTAGGCACTCWTGCTGCCTGGGACCTGGGTTTTGGGAACAGGCTGTGTGTTACACATCACCAYACACCACTGGGGTTGGTTTGCAGGTGGGATCTCATGTAAAAGATGACTGACATCTCACCCATCCAAGAAAACCAGGCTCATTTGGACCAACATGCCAGCTTTCTGCTAGAAAAATCACCTCCCCCTCAGATTTCTTAGCCTTTCTACACTGGTGCTGCCTTTTTCATGGTCAATGGCCTCTTTGTCCGAATCCCTTCATCTGTGCAGCGTTTCCAGGAGACTTCTGCAGTGCCAGAGAGGGTTGTTCTGTCCTGGAGGGGTTGGGGGCCACTGCAGACTCTTTTCTAGTGAGGCTGCAGCTAGCTGAGAGTGTCCCCAGTGTCTCAGTTCCTGGACCCACAACCAGCAGCCCTTGTCCAAAGGGAGAGCTGGCATTTCTTGCAGAGGGATTTTGTTGTTTGTTGTTAAAGCTTCCCCTTCCTCACTCCCAAATCTGGTGCGGGGTGGCTCCAAAAGTGGTTTGCAATTCGAAACTAATCAGGACACACACGTTGTGGCTGGGGTCTGACATCTGCATTGCAGTGCTGCCTCGAGCAGAGGGAGAACAACTTGAGCAGGGAAAACTYGCCAGTGGGAGCAGCCCCTCCAGACTGGCAAGGTGCAGCCTGTGATAAGCTCTGTCACCAGAACCCCCCTGCTTGCTGCATTGCTGTCTGCAGCTGGAAGGGATCAGGCAGGCAAGGAAATGGAAGGAACAATTTATCTCTGTGGATGTGGTGGTTRCAGGGTGCACAATCCAATATTGGCTGTCTTGTGGAGTGACGTCCTCGTGTCTGGGGGGTTTTAATGAGCCCTCTGCTTGTCTGCTCCACTGTTTATCTGCACAGTATCACAGACACTTCCAGCCAGGCTCAGGTCTTCAGCAGCCTCAGCGTCTGCCAGGCTGCAAGGGGTGATTAGAAAAGTCTCCAGGGTGTCTGTTATTGGGGTCCAAAACATCCATGTACCAGTCTGCCTTGGTGCTGGTTGATTTGAGTCAGCCACTCACACTCCCCACTTTCTTTGCAGCTCACGTACAAAGGAGGAGGGTGCAARGCTCATTTTGCCCTTCCTCAACACAAGAAAATTTCAGGCAGCATTGCTTGACCACCACATGTTTACAGCATGTATTTGGATAATCATGGCTCTCTCGTGGTGGTTCTCTCTCCCAGCTTGTCTGAAATTTGTCTCCCTCTTAATCCTCTCCCCACCACCAGCCCAGTTCACTCTTAGTGAATGAATCATGACAGCAGTTGTGGCTGGCCCAGAAGTTGTTGCTGGTCTGCAGCAGCAGAGATGCTGAGGGTTAAAGGATGTCCCAAAGGAGGCTGAGGGGTTGGAGCAGCAGGAGGTGGGTTCCCTCTCCCTCTATCCAGATGATTCTGCTGGCAAATCCTTCCAGAGAAGGAGAAGCCCTCCCYACTGCTGCCACGTTGGCTGGCATTTGCTCTGCCTGCAGGTGGGTTAAACGTGGGGAGTGTTGTTTTTTCTCAGCACTAATGGCTTTCCCAGATAARTGGGGCTGCTCCCACCACCCTGCCTGTGAGAGCAGGGCACCCTCCTGCCTTTGGACGCTCTGGTGGTGTCCGTGGGACTGGGGAAATCCTAGTGCCTTGTGGCCCTTACCTCAGTGCCCAGCACACAGAGGGGCTGCTGTTCTCCAGGAACATTCCTGCCTCCAGCAGGACTCCCTGGGGTCAGCAGCGTGCCAGATCCCATGGCTGCCCCGGGGCTGTGACACCGCGCCCCTCGCATTCAGCCCCGCCTGGGATCGGGAGCACAAAGCTCCTTCTGTGCCGGGGCTCTGAAACGTTACCTGTCCCCAGCAGCTCTCAGCCTTTGTCGTCCCAATCCCATTGTGTTTTGTGCTGCCATTCCTCCTCTTTCCCAGCCAGGCAGGGAGATCCAGCCTGGCCCGATGGGAGCGATAGCAGGGGGGTGTGGGTGACACAGACTTTCCATTGCAGGGACCTTGGGAAGAGCACTCAGAGAACTTGGCTGCAAGGACAAGGTGACAGTGGAGTGTGTGCCTCTGCTAGTAAAATTCCCATCTTGTTTTAGAGCAGGTGTGAAGGATCAGCTGGCAAGAAGTGCCCTGTTTGTTATCAGCTCTCAAACTGTGCAGCAGCTCACCTTGTTTTGGTGATCTTGATGATCCTGTGCTCAGTGGAGTGTAACATTTGGGACCTAGCTGGCCTCTTGGAAAACAGCAGGAATGTCTGATGATCAGTTAAGTCGTGAGGCCACAGATACTGGGAATCCAAACTGAAGGCTGTGTCCTTTTTGTGAGCACTGCCTTGGTTCTGGCACTCTTCAGTGAAGTGTTTTCACTGGAGCAGGAGGCGTAGAGTTGTGAGCACAGCGTCCTCTCTTTCTTCCAAATCYCACTGCAGCCACGGCTGGGATATCTGAAACTGTAGGAGCCCAAACTGTGTTGTCAGGAAGTTGTTTTGACACCAATCAGCTTGAACACCTCAGGCTGGTGGTAATTTCACCTTCCTCAGCAAGTCAGTTCTCCCTAGGGGGACGCTGAGCTCACGTCAGTGCCGTGGTGCAGCCTGGGGTCTGTGGGACAGTGACTGGAGTGCTTGGGCTTTCAGCTGGAATCAGGGTCAATGTTGTGTCATGGGAGATGTGCACTGGCTGTACCATAACTCTGGACCTGTTGAATTTTCCAGGTATCACGAGCTGGTGACCAAGTACGGGAAGCTGGAGCCCTTGGCAGTGGTGGATCTGCGGCCTCAGAGCAGCGCCAAGGTGGAGGTTCACTTCCAGGACAAGGTGGAGGAGATGTCCATCCGCCTCGACCAGACTGTGGCAGAGCTGAAGAAGCACTTAAAAACTGTGGTGCAGCTGTCAACAAGCAACATGCTGCTCTTCTACTTGGACCAGGAAGCTCCTTTTGGTCCCGAGGAGATGAAATACAGCTCGCGGGCRCTGCATTCCTACGGCATCCGGGATGGGGATAAAATTTACGTGGAGCCCAGAATGAAATAGCCTTTTTGCCCACACCCACACGCCCCCACACACCCACACACATGCATTGAGGAGTTTGTTGCAAGGTTTTTATTTCGGTTGGTTGGTTGAGGTTTGGTTGTGTTTCTGTAGCAGGTAATTTCTTAGCCCGGAGGAAGTGCCCTGATGTGAGAACCATGCCCACCATCCACTGCAGGTGACCTTGAGGTGACAGTTGACTTCAGGACGTGTGTTTCAGTGTGGGCAATACCTTGATGTTTCCTTTGATGCTCCGGTATACTCGTGATTTGGCATGAATGGTCAGTTGTTCAAGCTAAACAATGCCAGGGTCCATAAGGGAGGAGACAGCTCGGTGCAGAATTTGACCTGTTGTTTTCTTTTCCTGAATTTTTTGATGTTTTGCTCCACCAGATCTCCCTTTGGCCTAGCTATCCAACTGTGGCTCGAGCTTGCTGTAGTATTTTCTTGCAGCTTGGTGCTGTCTCAACCTTTTGTTGTGCTCGAGTTCACAGGAAAGATCTCCATCAGTATTCTGCTTGATTCAGAGCTCAGGTACTTTAGTGCATCCACTTCACTCCACTGGTTTGCTTTCTGTGAGTGCACAACATGGGGGAAAGAAAAWGAACTTCCCAGAAAGAAACTTTCTTTTCAAAGTGCACGCTCTATATCCACCTGATTTTGGGGGGAAAAAAGAGGTTTTGGCTGCTGTACCCATCTCACACGGTGCCTGCAGCCTGTGGGGATAAAGGATGTGTTGGGAAGTGAATTTTGGGAGGTGGTGGATGAGTGCTGCATTGGAAGGGCTTTYAGAACAACAGGTCAACAAGGGGTTGAAGAGCGGCTTCCCCTGTTGTCCATCCTGATGCTGAAGAGATCCTCCATGCACTTCACTTTGTRCCAGTGGGTGCTGCAAGTGGAATGGCTAAAATCCCTCTCCTGGGAGAGAGGAAGAGTCAAGTTGAAGTTTGTGTTTGTTGCTGTTGCACCAGTTCAAACCTAGCACTTTGCCCGGGGCCCCTGGCCGGGGGTCCCTGCGTAGGGTCCGGACTCGGAGGAGGTGTTGGCTTGGAT
>JACDOX010000425.1:90715-113176 GCA_014549065.1 Cardinalis cardinalis | reverse complement strand
TCTTTCTTGGCTTCCCCCACGCGCCCCTCGCAGGCATCGCGTGCTGCTGCTTCACGTAGTCCCTGTTTTCTACTGCAGAGCAGATTCCCCTGCCTGGTCAGTGAAATCCTCCTCCTTTTTCCTCTCCCTTGTTTCGCTTTCCTGTGTCTTCCCCGCTCCAAGTTGAAGACTTTCCCAATTTCCTGGTTACAAGCAGCTGCTCAGCAGTTTTTGGAGCTGCGCAGCGAGGGCTCTAGTTACACAGGAACTCCTGACCTTCATTTTGAAATGCTCCCTTTATCCCCACGTGCACTTTCTTTCCCAGGATGCTTTTTCCCACATCACTGAGCTCCTTTGGTATTCTTGGAGTTGTGTATTTCTCTTCACATTTTACCTGGATTGTGGGGTGGGATCATTGGGGAGGGGACTAAGTATTATTATCTCATAGTCTTCAAGTTTAGGATTTGGGGATTGTTCAGAGGGGATTAGTTCCTTATCCAAAGCAAGGGTTAAAATGGGAGGATTTAAAACAAGTCACTAATTTGTGCCTCRTCCCCCTGCCAAAAATAGCAATCTCTTGGCCCCATTGAGATGAGCAATAGGGAAGGGAGTGAGATTTTCCACAGGTAGCATAGATTTCCCATAGATCCGTGGTACCTGTAACCTAAACAGCAGGGAGATAGTGGCAGTATAACATAAAATGATGCTTTTATAAGCTAGAGCTTTACTGAAGATGTATTTTCCATTTGGGCAGCTAAAATAATTTGCTGCCTGATAGCAGAACCCTTAAGCCAACACTTCTGTATGATATATACATACCTACCAATAGGAAAAGTTGTGGTTAATAAGATATTTTGTTATAAAGCAAAGTTTTATGAAGATATGGTTGTTTAATATTAGAAACCTATTTCAGCCCTTGACCTCCAGTGTGAGTAGGAGATCCCTGAGTGGCTGCAGAGTCCGAGGCAAGCGACCTATGGGGATGCAAAAGTATCTCTGACCCAATTCTCCAGAGCAGTAATTGCCTCTGTGGGTGTATTTATGGCATTGTACCTGCTCTTAGTGAGGTGCTGTAACTCTTGACCAACTTCCTCAGCACAATTAAGAGGCTGGGTTTCAGAGAAGGGAATAAACAAAGGCCATTAAAGAGTGGAATGGGATGATAAAGAAGGGCCAAGTAGATGCTTTGAAGTTTGTTTGCCCMCTAAAAATTGGGCTGTCCATGGAGGGATTGGTGCTGTCACCAGCTCAGAACTGGCAGTAAATCCTGCTTTTATTTGTGACAGACCTGGTGGGAGGATGGGAAAAGAGGGTACAGAAGGTTAACATGTGCTGGGGATTTGGTGCTGCCACCCAAACCTGCTCCCCTGGTCCCTTCAGGTGTGAAATCACCACCCTGCCACTTCTCCAGGGGAAGGTTTTTCTCAAGGCATTCACCTTGTGTGCAGGCAGTGGAGCAGTCGTGGGGTAGAAACCAAAAGTCTTGGTTGGCTTCCCAAGGAGAAGGACTCACCCCAAAACCAGAGAGAGTTTGTGTGGGACCAAGCAGCACACAAGGACGTGGCAAAATAGCCCAAATCGTGGTGCCTTGTGGGGAAGGGTCTTGTGTGTGTGCCACCCAACAGGGGCCCGTGTCCTGGGGAGAGAGGGGAAGGTTTGGGTGCTGAGTGAGGGTGCAGATGTGGCAGGAGGTTTGGTTTAAACCCCTGCCATGTCAGCAGGGGCCGTGTCCAGGCATTGCCAGCCTGTGCCCTCTTCAGCTAAAGGTCCCTGGCTCTGTCACATCCACTTGAGRAAACAAAATAGATGTGCAAGCTTCCCTGGCTTGTGTGTCCTTCTRCCTGAGGGTTGCTTTTCTTGTGCTGCTCCTGCATCAAAGTCTGCCATGGGCAGCCTGCACAGGGGGCAGAGCACCTGCTCCACGAGGACTTGGGTGACAGCTGAATACCAAAGTGTCCCACGGCTCTGTGTGCCCAGTTGGAGGCTGTGCTGTGTGGTTTTGGAGATATTCCTGTTCAATATCCATGTTTTTGGCCAGATGTTCCAGGCAGATCGCTGTTACGAACACGCACGGGGTGCTGGCTGTCCTCTGCTCGCTGGCTGGGATTTGTAACCTCGTTGTTTTGGGAGCTGCAGGCATGCTGGTGGCAGGTGTGACCCATGGTGGCTTGGGGGACGTGGCTCTGCCTGTGTCCTCTCCTGTTCGGGTCTGCAGTCCAATGGAGGTGCCACAGCTCTGCCTCATGGCTTGTCAGTGAGATTCTGTRGGTTCTGTGCAAGATTTGAGAATGCAAACGAGGTGCTTAAAGCAGCCCAGAGGCYAAAATCTGTGCTCCTGGCAGCTGTGCCTCCCTGGTTTGGATTTTGTAGCACTTTTGTAGCAGCAGAGGGACGCCTCCCCCAGAGCAACCCTAGAGGGGCTTCAGCCACCTCGGGCCTTTCCCTCTGGGATTGCTTTCCTGCAGTTCCTGGAAACTTCAAATATAATTTAAACATGAGGATCTGTTCTTGCTCCCTGTTAATGTTGCATCCATATGTAATTTCAAAGAAGAAGAACTGTAAGTCCATCTGGTTTTTCATTCTGGTTTCTCTCCCAGGGGATACACCTCCCGCTCCCACAATTTGCCTTTGGTTTGCTTGCAGACTTAGTGGTGGAATTCAGGCCAAAATAGGTCATTGGTTTGGATCAGTTCAATAAACTTATGTAAGTTTTTACACTAAAACCCCCAGTGTCCTGAGCTTTGCACTTYTGTGTCCCCTGAAGCAAAAATGTTCCCTGTTGTCACCCCAAAGGTGTGAGTGAAAACTGCCAGGATTTTTTTGTCCTGCTGATGGTTTTGCTGTGTGTCCATGAGCTTGGGCACAGCCACCTCACCTGTGCAAGGAGAGGAGAAGTCCCTTCCAGGAGAGCTGGAAGATCTGTTCCTCCTCTGGGCTGCATTTCCCCRTGACTGGGACTCATCCCCACTTCCAGGTGAGGAATAAAGCTCAAGCTCACTCTCTCTCTCCTCAGAGGGACTGGCCTTGGGGTTAAAACAAATTTCACCCTCATGGCCTGCACCAAATGACCCTGGGGGAGGCCAGGAGGAGAGGGATGCTCCTCTGGACGGGGAATTCCCTGGGCAAATCCATTTCCAGGGCATCTTCCATGGGCTGTGCCAGGTCCTTGGGATGGGAACGAAACAAGGCCCTGCCTGGGGCTGCTGTGCAAGGTCAAGCAGCCACAAAAGCCCTTGTGGCATCTTTGAATCTTGTTTTTCCTTGAGGTAAGGCATGGGAGGAAGTTTTCTGCTAGAAGAATGAAGAAAAGAAGAAGTGTTTGGTTGTTCAGCTGCAATGTGTTCAGCCCTGCATGATGGGAACATCCCTGCCAAAAGAAGAGAGGCTGGAAGACAAAATCTTCCCCAAAGAGTCAGTGAGACCTAATCAAACTTCATCAGTGTTCACTTGCCCAGACAAACAGGACCAGAATATTAAACTGACAAAGGAGCAGAGGGAAACCTAATTTCACCAGTTTTCTCTGGTTACAAAACAGAATGAGGGAGTCAATTGATTTTCCTGGAGCTGGTTGTGTTTAAAATGGATGGGAGGGAAGGGAAGAGCCAGGATCCAGGCTGGAAGTAATCTGCCCCTGGAATATCAGTCAGTGCTGATATCCCCCTGCCCTCCTAAAATAGCTGTTGGCTTAGAAAAGGGTAAAAATAAATTTAAAAATGAAAGATTCCTGCTAGCAAGGCCGTGCTTGGAGGWTGGAGGGAAAGCAAATTCTGGGATTTGCTGTGGAGGCAGCGAGCTGCCTGCTGCCCTGATGTGCTAGGAGAGGTAAGAGACAGCTTTTTTTGGGGAAAACTTGCTGAACACACTGCCAGGAGCACCGGGGGAAAAAAGTCTGTGCTTCTTGTTGGGCTGCTGGCATTCCTGTCTCCTCCCTGTTCCTGACAAAGCCTGGGGAGGACAAGAGGAATTAAGGCCTCCTAGCAGGGAAAATAGGGAATAAAAAGCCCCCATCCCAAATGTCAGAGGGGAAAATCAGCCCAGCTCAGGCTGTTCTGCCCCTGCTGGGGTTGGAGCAGTGMCTGAGCTGAGCCTTGCTGCAGGATGGAAATTCAGCTCTAATGTGGCTCTGCTGAGGGATCCTTCACCCCTCAGCTGCTGTTCCAGCTCTCCCTCTCACCCAACATGGATATGAACCAACTCAAAGCAGTTGAAATCTCTTTTGGGGGGTACAGATGGGGCTCAGATGTAGAGCTGTGGTCAGCCCAGATGCCAGAGGCAGGGAAAATCCCTGTGGATACTGCAGGTGTACGAGTGAAAATGATAATAACGCTCACAGCAGTGAGGATCCCCACCAGCACCAGAGAGGGTGGAAATGGGAGCAGCAAAGAAACCTTCTGTGGGCTGGACTGGGTGAGTTTTTCCTTTTCCACCTGTAAAAAAGCAGGACTTGGATGGCAAAGCAGCTCCATTGAGACTCCAGGGCAGAGCCTTTGAACAGTGCTTTAAGCCTAGCACTGTTTAATGCTAATCCTGTAACTTTATATAGATGGGCTTTTTTTTTTTCTCCCCCCTTTACACAAAGGAGGAAGGGGCTCAATTCTTCTGAGGGTTGGGTTTTCTGTTCCCTGAGCAGCAGAGCTGCGAGCCCAGCTCTGTCTCTGTGGCATTTCCATCTGAATCCACCTGAAGGGGGTGAGCTTTTGGGGAAGAAAGAGGCTTCTCTCCCTCTCCAGGCCAGAATCTGATCTCCAGATTAGCCTGCTGGTTATCAACAGGGGAGCAACAGTTGGGATTGCAACTCAACACTGCTCCAGCCCTGCAAGAGCATTGAGGAAAAGGGAGTTTTCACTTGGGGGAGCAAAGGACTGAGCCATCGTTTCAGCCAGCAGCAGTAACTGCCATGGCAGCACGGGCATGCATTCTCCACTGACATAGGAGTTCTCCCTACTCTACCAAGACTGGTCTAAAATTCCAGACCTGATTGCTCCTCTCGCCTACAAACAGGTTGGTAATTTTTTTTTCCCTACCTAAATAATTGTATTTTTGGATGGGATGTGTTCAGTGGCGCCGTTCTTTGCTGTCTGTCCTGCTTTGCTCTTGTCCTTGCACWGCCACAGTCCCCACTGGTCCCTCTCTGCTGCTCTCTGCTAATGAGACTCAGATTTACAATCTATACAAAATTCTGCCACTCTCCTTTCACCTTTCCAAGGCAGGGAATGTGCTAAAACTTCTCCTTGGTGGAATGAACTTTTCCCCATGGAGAATGGGCTTGTGAAGACCTTTCCTTCCACTGTGTTCCAAACTCTGARTGATGGGAGTGGTGTGGGATAAATTATGGGATAAATATTCTCCCCATAATCCTGTACTCTGTGGCATTAGAAGAAGCTGGATCTGTACATCCACATTTTCCATAAAAACAGATCCATGGGGAGAACACAAAGGGTTTTCAGGGAGATTTTTAAGGCTGGGAGGCTGCTGTTGACACCCAGGCTGWACATAATGCACACAGTTGGTGTGGGGAGCTCCCAAATCCCTTCCCAGCACTCCTGGAGAATCCCAGACCTTCCTGGGAGCTCTCCCTGAGCCCTGCCCGTGCGGAACGAGCGCAATCAACAGGCAAAGAAATCAAAGCAGGTGTTTAAGCARTATTTTCTATTGGATTAATAACCAGTAACAAATTGCATTAGGCACAGAAGGAATTGGAGCTGGCACAGRATTTCGCTTTCATTTTGTATCTCCAGTCTCTCATTGATTCCTGCACAAGGAGCTGCCCAGCTGTGTAAATGTTTGTGCTCCTTCCAGGCTCATCCAGCCCCCTGAGTGATGGCTGTGGTGGCAGCCAGGGCACGGGATCAGCTGAAGCTGCAGCCCTGGACCATGAGAGCTCATCACAGAGCTGCTCCCCCTGGGATCACCCCTGCTCCGAGCAGATCAGGGATTGCTCAGGAGGACAAGGAGCACACGGAGAGCTGAGGCTGTTCCCAGCTCCCAGACATGGAATGAGCTCCTCCAGGTGYTTCTGGGCTCCCTTTGGCAGTGATTTGCTGTTATCACCAGGTGTTTCAGGGCTGCCTGGCAGGTCAGGGGCCTCACCTGAAACATCCCCATGTCAGCAGCAGCCAGGCAGCTTCGGGAATCCCCTCAAGGATGAGTTTTCCTGCCAATGTGATGCATGGCTGGGTTTGTCTCCTTCCTGTAGGATGAACAAGAGATCATTTCTGGGAGCCTGGGTGGCCCTTTTGGTGATAACAGCGCAGCAGCAAGGTGAGTATCTCCCTGCAGAAAATATTAAAATATTCCCCAGCTGGGCTGTGCCTGGAGACCCCAGAGGGCTTGGAAAATGACCCCAGAGGGCTTGGGAAACACCCCAGAGGCTTTGGAAAATGACCCCAGAGGGCTTGGAAAATGACCCCAGAGGGCTTGGGAAACACCCCAGAGGGTTTGGGAAACACCCCAGAGGGCTTGGAAAACACCCCCAGCTCCTTGGCTGGAGCAAAAACAAGAACCAGAGTGACCTGAGTGTTCCCCATGGGGAGGGAGGGACAGAGAATCCTGAGGGCTGCTTGTGTTTATAGTTTGTATGGCTGTGGGTGCACGTGGAGCACTCCAGAGGAAGCAGGAGTTTGGAAAATGTCTGTGTTAGGGCTGCTGAGCAGGTCTGGTAGTGTGGCACTTGTAGAGCTAAAGAAGAATTGAGGAATGTCTGCAGCCCTGGAGGAGCAGGGCATGAAATGACAGCAGAAGTCTGGCTGGGACAAGAAGGGAAATGTGCCCTGGGACAAGAAGGGAAATGTGCCCTGGGGCCTGAAGTGGCTGCTTGTGCCTCAAGCCGATGGATTTTAGGCTGGTACAAAAGCAGCAGGCTGAAATGTGTCAAAAACCATTTTCTGAAGCACTTTTGGAGAGACAGTTATGTTCTCTGGCAGTGCCTTGTAGCAGGAAAGYGAATGTTGCTGGGAAGTGTGGGAGCAGCCGTGACCCCTCAGGCTGTGAGCCGGGCAGGAGGGAGGTGGGCACTGCCAGGATCGCGGCTCTGGGGGCTGGAACTGGGGCTGCTTGCCCCTCTGAGCACCTCACACTGGAACAGCCTGTCCTGCCCATCCTGGAGCAGGGCATTGTGACCGTGYTCACAGGGGTCYSAGGATGAGGGAAGAGAYGAGGATCTGACTCCATGTTTCAGAAGGCTTGGTTTATTATTTTATGATCTATATTATATTAAAACTATACTAAAAGAATAGAAGAAAGGATTTCATCAGAAGGCTAGCTAAGAATAGAATAGAAAGAATGATAACAAAGGCTTGTGTCTCAGACAGAGAGTCCGAGCCAGCTGGGCTGTGATTGGCCATTAATTAGAAACAACCACATGAGACCAATCCCAGATGCACCTGTTGCATTCCACAGCAGCAGATAACCATTGGTTACATTTTGCTCCTGAGGCCTCTCAGCTTCTCAGGAGGAAAAATCCTAAGGAAAGGATTTTTCATAAAAAGATGTCTGCGACAGGGCCTGCTGTCCTCCTGTGCAGCCAAGACTGAGGGGGTTTGACTTGGTCACAGTCCCAGGGGAGGAAAAACGGCAGCTGGGGTGCAGCTTGTGGTCACTTTGCTGTGCCCTGAGTAACCTGGGTGATGCTTTTCCTCCTGAGCCTGGCCTAAAGCCAGTCCCACAGCTCTACCCTGGCTCGATGTTGGGGTTTGGTGCTGTTTTCTCCTTTGGCTGCTGATTTTTGGGTTTGGTGCTGCTTTCTGTGGCCTCTCTGAAATCAGGTCTGTGCAGACCCTGCCCTGAGGACTCTTCTTCTCCTTCCAGCTCACAGCATGGCAAGCCTGTACCCATACTGGCAGAACGACACCAAAACCCCCAAAGTGGATGATGGCAGCTCCCCTGAAATCAAGATCTCTGTGCCATTCATCTTTTTTGGAGCCTCATACAGAAGCATTTATGTAAGTGGAGAAAGCAGATCTTCCCTTCATCCTTTTCCTTGCCATTATTGGCTGCATTTTAAACATGCTCTGCCTGTCACCAGGAATTGGAAGATTTATTAGCAGCTACCTGACAAGTTCTTAGATTTCATGAACTGATAGGTTTTATGATTAAGAAAGTCAAAGGTATATTTAATGGGATAATGTTCATAGGAAAGGAATCTAAAAGGCAATAAATTTTCTTTGTGGGTGATTAAATGGCACAGCAAAGCGAAGGGCCTGACACGAGGGACATTATTCCTGCTCCATGACAAGAAACAAGAACATGCAGGACCTGCAGGGGGGAAAGGGGACAGCAGCCTTGTGGGGGCCCCAGACAAGGCCCGGCCGCTGCTGCTGCTCCCAGGTGATGGCACAGCAAAGCCTGGCWAGGGGGACACCAGGGCTGGGCTCAGAGGGGTCACCTGAGCTCACCCAAACCTCAGGCAGGGCCTAAGGCAGCCTGACTGCGCCACACCCCGAGTTTTGTGGTCTCTGTGGGATCAGAAGAGAGGCAAAGACTCATCCCTTCCCCAGCTGGTGTCCGTGCACAGCAGCACTGGGAGAGCAGAATCCCATTCCAAACCCGTCTCTGCTGGGGATTCCAGCACCCAGGGCAGCAGTGCCATTTGTTATCCATCCTTTGCAAAATGTTGCTTTGGGGAGCATCTTCAGCAGACTCTGGGGAAGTTGAGGGGGCACCTCTCTGCTCTTGGGGAGCCCCAGGATCTGTTACAGATGACAAAGCCAAAGGCAATTTTGTCCATGCAGCCACCTGCACCATCATCCACATCCCTCAGTGCTGCAGGGCTGAGCAATCCCAAAAGCTGAGCAATCCCAGGAGCAGTGCCTCAGCAGATTTGGGTGCCATCCTGCTCTGATGGGTGCCTCCCCTGTAGAACCCTATTTTGAAGAATTGTCAAGGTTTTGGGGCTCCCTGCACCAACTCTTGCCCACCATGGGTAGGATGAAGCTGAATCATGCTCGGGCTGCTCACCCTCTGTCCGTGTATGAACCCAAACCCTCTCTCCCCACCCTTCCCACCAAACCAGCCTCCCTGTGCTGATTTATTCTGCCAAACCACCTCTTGGGGAGCCCCAGGATCTGTTACAGATGACAAAGCCAAAGGCAGTTTTTTTCCATGCAGCCACTCCCAAACAAACATAGAATTAACCCCAGAACTAACCCCCTCAAAAAAACCAAACAAAAATACAAACCATGATCATAAATCATCAACCAATCACCCATCAAATTTTACATTCTTATAGCTTATAAAAATCATCCATGTCCCTCAGTGCTTCAGGGCTGAGTAATCCCAAAAGTTGAGCAATCCCAGGAGCAGTGCCTCAGCAGATTTGGGTGCCACATCCTGCAGAGCCCTATTTTGAAGAACTTTCAGGGTTTTGGRGCCACCATGGGTAGGATGAAGCTGAATCMTGCTYGGGATGCTCACCCTCTGTCCGTGTATGGGGAGAGAGGGATTTGGGTTCACACTTCCCACCAAACCAACCTCTCTGTGCTGCCTTATTCTGCCAAACCRTTCTTGCTCAGACGCCGTGGGGGTCTCCACGCAGGTCAACAACAACGGAGTGATCTCCTTCAACGCCCTGGTCAGCCAGTTCACGCCCGAGGCCTTCCCGCTGACCGACGGCCGCGCCTTCGTGGCGCCCTTCTGGGCCGACGTGCACAACGGCATCCGCGGGGAGATCTTCTACAGGGAGAGCACGGAGCCAGAGCTGCTCCACAGGGCCTCCAGGGACATCCGCAGGCACTTCAGGGACATGGCCTCCTTCTCTGCCCRCTGGCTCTTCATCGTCACCTGGGAGGAGGTCACCTTCTACGGGGGGAGCAGCACRACGCCGGTGAGGGGCTTCTCGTGGGTGGATTGTATGTCTTGTCCTGTAAAGAGGGGAATTGTTTTTTTCATTTAATGTCTTGTCCCCTCCAAAGAGGGGAATTTGGGGGTTGATGGAGGTGTTCTTCACCATCTGTGTGTAAAATTGAGGAGGTGGTGTTCTATGGGGGAAGCAGAACACCGGTGAGGGRCTTCTCATGGTTGTRTTTTATGTCTTGTCCTGTAAAGAGGGGAATTGTTTTTGTTTTATGTCTTGTCCCCTTCAAAGAGGGAAATTCTGGGGGTTTATTCRCCTCCAAAGARGGGAATTTKGGGGGTTGATGGAGGTGTTCTTCATCATCTGTGTGTACAATTGAGGAGGTGATGTTCTACGGGGGAAGCGGCGTGACACTGGTAAGGGACTTCTCATGAGTGTTTTTTGTCTTGTTCTCTAAAGAGGAGAATTTTTTTATTTTATGTCTTGTTCCCTCCAAAGAGAGGAATTTTGGGAATTTTGGGGGTTGATGGAGGTGTTCTTCATGATCTGTGTGTAAAATTGAGGAGGTGACCTTCTATGGGGAAAGCAGCATGACGCTGGTGAGGGGCTTCTCATGGGTGTGTTTTATGTCTTGTCCTGTAAAGAGGGGAGTTTTTTTTTATTTTATGGCTTGTTCCCTTCAAAGARGTGAAATTTGGGGGTTCATTCACCTCCAAAGAGGGAAATTTTGGGGGTTGATGGAGGTGTTCTTCATCATCTGTGTGTACAATTGAGGAGGTGACGTTCTACAGGGGGAGCAGCACGACGCCGGTGAGGGGCCTCTCGTGGGTGTGTTTTATGTCTTGTCCTGTAAAGAGGGGATTTTTTTTTATTTTATGTCTTGTTCCCTCCAAAGAGGGGAATTTTGGGAATTTTGGAGGTTAAATTTTGGARGTGTTCTTCATCATCTGTGTGTAAAATTGAGGAGATGACGTTCTACCATGGAAGCAGCACGACGCCCTTGAGGGGCTTCTCATGGGTGGATTTTATGCCTTGTCCTGTAAAGAGGGGAGTTGTTTTTATTTTATGTCTTGTCCCCTCCAAAGAGGGGAATTTTGGGGGTTGMTGGAAGTGTTCTTCATCATCTGTGKGYAAAATTGAGTGAGACACTTCATGTTCCTGCTCCCCAGCTCCCTTCTGGGCAGAAGGGATTTTTCATTCTCTCCCCTGAGCCTTGCTCGCTGCTTTAAGGTCCCCAGGGAAAGCATCTCCTCCTCAGTGTTTGCAGSATCTAAGCAAGGCTCTGACACCAATTAGGACTTTTTGGCTTGATCACAATGCATTTCTTGCATACAAATTCAGCTGTTTCTGATGGCAGCTCCCTGCCTGCACGGGAGATTGATCACGCTGATCAGAGTCACGCTAATGACTTGGCCATGTCACATGGCCACAAATGTGTGAGCTGTAGCCCGCAGGAGGGGGATGGCAGTGGGATGTTTGTCAGGGCATGGACAGCTTTTAAATATCTGGTGAGTTTGTGAGCTGTGACTGCAGCTGATGTCGAGAGGTGCGTGCTGGACTGCTGGTAGGGGCGAAGATAGAATCAGAGTGGTTTGGGTGGGAGAAGATCACCTCATTCCACCCCCTGCCATGGCCAGGGACACCTTCCTCTAGACCAGGCTGCCCCAAGCCTCGTTCTTGAACAGCAAGTGAGGGATCCCAGCTACTGTGTGGCTTGTTCAGGATTAGCCTGTGTGCCGTGAGTGCCAAAACCCAGCTTCTCCTGTCTCGAGGAGTTGGCTCTGATAAACACTTCAGCTCTTTTCCATTTGTTAGAGAAGCTTGAGATTTCGTGCATATTTTTTTGCCAGTCCTGGCAGCACTTGCAGAAAAACCCCACATATATGTATTTTTATATATATATATGTATATTTTCAGACAGCAAGCAATATAGAGATTCGTGTATTGCCTGAAGAATTACATTTGCAACACAATGCAATTTATTTTGCTTTAGAGCAGCCTTCCTGCTCAGCAGCAGCCAGGGCTCGGGGTTGGCACAGGGAGTAGCACCATGCAACTTAAGCAGGGATTTCATCGCAATGCAGAAAAACTGCAGAAAATTTGGGAATGTGGCCTCAGGGAAAACGCAGCTGCTGCCTGGAGATGTCACCTGAGCAAACRGGTTCATTTTCTGAGGGTTGGACGGACAGAGTGCTCCATGGCCTCCAAAGAGGGGAATTTGGGGGGTTGATGGAAGTGTTGCTCATGAGGAGAGCCAGGTATGAGATTCTCCTCCTGCCACCCTCCCAGAGGCTCCTGAGCAGAGCAGGGTTTGGTGCTGAGTGAAAAAGCTGTTGTGGCCCTCTCCAAGTGGTACTGCCTCTATGTGTGACGGGTTTGTGCTCTCCCAGCATGGCAAAAGGCTTGGCAAAGGGGAGCAAGAGGAAACCAGGAGTGGGAGGAAGAATCTCAGGGAAAGGCTGAGGAGTGGAAGCAGCTCTGCTGTACTGCCTGCCCTGGTGTGAACTGTGCCATTTGCAGCTGCTCAGAGGCAGCTCTGCCCACACCTCTCCCTCTCCCTGTCTCTCCTGACAGCTCCCAGAGCTGCTTCGCCTCCGTGTTCCTGAGYTCTCCTGGCAGGGCCTCGTTCCCCTGGCAGTGACATCCCCTGTGGCGTGCAGGCAGCCCTGGGCTCCCCTCTGGGGCATCCTCAGWGCTCTGGGTTTGCTCCAAGGGGATGGGACGTGGTGCCAAGTGACCCCCAGCAGCCACCAACTGCCCACAGTGCTCAGGACTCCTGAGATAATGCAGGACAAAGCCCAGTGGGAGATGGTTGGGTCTGTGGGCTTTCCCAAACACCTGGGAATTGTTTCTGAGGCTGCAGTTTCCTCCCCGGTGCGCAGTGCCCAGGCAGCCCGGCTCAAAGGGTTGCTCTGCATTTATTAAAAGAGAGGCAGCCCACACTTGGTAAAATCCTGCTTGCTCAGAGGCAGGAGGAGCTGCTCTCAGGGCCKGGTCCCCGGGCAGGGATGGGAAGGACAGGGAAATGCAGGGAGCTGAGAGACGGGACTGGCTGAGCTCCCTGCTGCTGGACCTGCAGGGATGGAGGGGATGTCTCAAGGGAAGGAGCTGCTTCTGCCTTTCTGCACGGCCCTAAAAGGGAAGATGGGCTCTTCCCACCTGGATCCTGGCCGGAATGTGGCTGGAGTTTGTGGGGCTGGAATTGCAGMGTCATTTCAAGTGAAAGGAAGAACAGGAGCAGAGGATTTAGCWGGTAGGGAGGGGATTTGGCAGGCAGCAAAGTGCAGGATATACATGGCTGGCTTGGATGTAATCCACCCTCAGCAGCGTTGTAGGATGTGAATGTGGAAGGGAACCGGGAGAGATTATGCAGGAATGAAGCTAAAACAGGCTAATGGGAGATAACTGATCACAGCCACCAAATCCTGTCAGCTTATTCTCATGCTGCCATCTATTGGTGTTCCCCTGGATCAGAGGTGGTCCTCACATGCTCCCAGGTGGAAGAAGGAGCAGAATGGGAGCTGCTGGAGCAGTGGCAGCAATTTTGGGTATTTTGGGTCTCATTCCRCTTCTGCTCTTCACGGTGAGGCTCACCCGGGCCAGACCTCACTGTGGCAGGGGGGCAGGAGGAAAGCAGTGCCCCCTGTGATGGTGGCCGCGGTTTCCCACAGGTGAACACGTTCCAGGCTGTCCTGATCACAGATGGGGTGTCCTCCTTTGCCTTGTTTAACTACCACGAGATCAGCTGGACYACGGGCACAGCCAGCGGAGGGGATCCCCTCACTGGTCTCGGCGGGGTGATGGCTCAGGTGAGGCTCCTGCTCCCRTATCCCCACCCCTGATGAGCTCTTGGGTGGCTGCCTATGGCTTTTCCAAAGCATCCATGCTTGCTCAGGCCACGGAGTCCCTCAGCATCCCCAGCACTGGCCTTGCTCTCAGCTGCTGGGATGAGCACTGCAAAATTWGGTGGTGGCAGCAGTGCCACAGCCAGTCCCTCTGCCTGAGGAAGGGGACATTGCTGCATAAGGAATGCAGGAATCCTGCACCCCCACACTGCTTCCTCACTTTATCTCTCCCTGCATTGTTCCCCCTTTATTTTGGCCACTCAGTTCACACACCCTTAGATCTGTATGTACATACATATGTATCTATATAAACATAAATCTGTGAATACCCTTCCCTTCTGCTTGTAGTGCCTGTTTAGCTTTTCATTCACATCCAGAAAACAGAAATTTAGCCAACCTGAAAACAGAAATCTCCAGAAAGAGCTGTTAAAACTAAAGAAGATGTACTCAGGGGGAACAGAGAAGTGAGGAAATGCAGCATCGCTTTCCCATTGCCAAGATGGGTGATGGAATTTGCTCTCTCTCTGCTTTAGGCTGGCTTCAATGGTGGAAATCTCACCAACTTTTTCAGCATGCCAGGCTCCAGAACCCCAGACATTGTCAACATTGAGGAAACAACCAACGTGAACGTCCCTGGGCGCTGGGCCTTCAAAATAGATGGCAGAGAAATAGAYCCGGCCAACGGCTGCAGCCTGAGAGGTAAGCGAGAAATGGCATTGCTTGTCCCCAAATGCTGGGGTGCAGTGTAGCAAAAGTGATGCTGTTGGGGTGCTGCATGATCTGTGCCTTTGCCAGGGCGTCCCCATGAGCTGCAGCAGCAGGGACAGAAGCACAAGAGAGGGTTCAGTCCTTGCACATCTCCGAGTTCCTGCGATAATTGGTGGCAACAGGAAAGACCCAGGGACAGCAATTTCCTCCTGCCCATAAATTAGGGAAGCTGATCTTGTGCCATTTCCCTTGTTTGTGCATGAGGAGCAGCAGGTTTTRCAGGCAGGACAAATGTCATGTGTCTGCAGCAGTTACAGAGTCTGTGCCTGTCACTGGCAGGCCATAAAGGGATTAATCGATGCACACTCTGGCTGCACCGGGGCTCTGCTGCTGAAAGATTATTGCATTTCCATTTGACAAATAAAACTGTCAGGAGCATCCACTGTGCTCCAGGAGTCTTTCCAGCAAGAGAGGA
Source organism: Cardinalis cardinalis (assembly GCA_014549065.1). NCBI lineage: Eukaryota > Metazoa > Chordata > Aves > Passeriformes > Cardinalidae > Cardinalis > Cardinalis cardinalis. The sequence continues at coordinate 98,379 of JACDOX010000425.1, read as the reverse complement.
TTGTCATTTGCTGGCAGACACTGGAGACATGTGGCTTCTTTATGTCCTAGTTTAAGACTACTCCAGGTCCACGAGATTCCAAGGCTCTTGCAGCTSCAGCAGAGTTTTGGGTCCAGCTGCACCAGAATTTCCCAGCTGCTGACCCCAGGAAGAAAGGCTGGACTTTGCAGAGAAGCTGGAGACCAGTCTCAGCTCTGCAGGTGACAAGAGGAGTGCAAGTACATCCCACCACTGGATTTAAATTTCACGGTGAATGGCTGATTGCCCTCCGCGAGAGGAGATGCAGCAYGAGGTGTTGGATCCCAATGACACCCCCTTCCCAAATTCCCCACACCAGGATGGTTGGAGCGTGGGCCTTGCCAAGAGGAGACATTTGTTGCAGGGAAGCAGAAAACAGCTTGTTTTTTTTGATTTTTTTTTTTTTGGTAGGAGGCAGGGAAGAGAACAAAAAGTTTAGGAGAGGTAAACTCAGGCAGCGCACGGCAGAAGCCACGCGCCGGAGGAGTGTGAAAAATGGCCAGATGGAGGGGAGAGAAACCCTCACGGGGACTTGCCATCCTGGTTCTCCAGCCTTCTTCCTGCCTCTCCTGTCTCTCACCAGCCAAACCCGCTCCCTCTCTGCTGCTGCCTGGGGCTGTGAGATCACTCAGCACCCTGCTGGGGCTCGTGTGTGGGGTGAAGTTGCTTGTCAACAGCTCTTTGGTGTAGTAACTACTACGAGCTCTTCCTGAATGGGAGTAAATTGCTCCTGGGGCTGCTGATAACAGAGTGACTTTTTGACCAGCACAAGGGAACTGTGGAAGTGAGAGCAAAGCTGGAGGATGCAGCAAAAGTGCTGGAAACTGCTTCCAAATGGGGCTTTTCCTTTGGGAAAACAGCACAAATGCCTCTTGTGCCCTGCAATACAGAAGAACCAGAGTGGTGGGTGTCCAAAATGCATGGAATAACCTTCAAGTTTTCMAGCCTGCATGTTGCAGCACTGACCCCGGATTTGTGACAGCACTCACAGCATTCCGGGGACTCATGGCGTGGGTAGGACACAAAGAGGATGCACCACACGTTAGAAATGAAACTTGGGATTTGCTGAGCAGCTCTTGCTGGGAGTTTGCACAAAGAAGGCAGCTGAGAGGCCCAGCAGGACACGGTGGTGGTGGTCTCCACCACAGGACCAGCAGGCCCCCGAGGGTGGCTCAGAGCATGGTTCTGTTTCAAGAGGTGATGTAGCGTGGGTTTTCCCCTTTCTGTCTTTCTAGGRCAGTTTCTCCGTCAAGGGGAGATCTTTTGGGACAACGCCAACTGCACCACCAAGTGCCGCTGCCTGGACTTCAACAATGAGATCCTCTGCCAGGACATGGCCTGTGGCCCCTTCGAGGCGTGTGAGACCAAGAGCAGATTCTTCCAGTGCGTGCCGGTGGAGAGCAGCACCTGCGTGGTGTTCGGAGATCCACATTACCACACCTTCGACGGCTTCCTCTTTCACTTCCAGGGTTCCTGCTCCTACCTCCTCGCCAGGCAGTGCTGGCCAGGCTCCCAGCTGCCCTACTTCAACGTGGAGGCCAAGAATGAGAACCGAGGCGGCTCCTCCGTCTCCTGGCTGAGGGATATTTATGTGGAGGTCTACTCGCACAAGATTGTTCTCCCCAGGGGCGGCTTTGGGAAGGCAAAGGTAAGAGCTCTGCTGGAAGGGGAGAACTTGCCAGGGCAGCAGCCTGGAGAGTGTGGGATGGCACTTCTGGGCCTCGTGTGTCCTGGGGAAGGGGCATGGGTGACACAAAGAGCCTGTAGCTTACCAATGGCTGTCCCTCTGTGCATGTCCCCTATTCCAAGACTGTCGCAGACATCTTTTATGAAAAATCCTTTTCTTAGGATTTTTCCTCTTGAGAAGCTGAGAGGCCTCAGGAACAAAATGTAAACAATGGTTATCTGCTGCTGTGGAATGCAACAAGTAGATCTTTGATTGGCCCATGTTGGTTGTTTCTAATTAATGGCCAATCAAAGTAAGCTGGCTTGGACAGAGAGTCCAAGCCACAAGCCTTTGCTATCATTCCTTCTTATTCTATTCTTAGCTAGCCTTCTGATGAAATCCTCTCTTCTATTCTTTTAGTATAGTTTTAATGTAATATATATCATAAAATAATAAATCAAGCCTTCTGAAACATGGAGTCAGATCCTCATCTCTTCCCTCATCCCAAGACCCCTGTGAACACCRTCACACAGGACCCCACAACGGGGCTGTCCTGTCCGTGTCCCAGCACGAGGGCTCTGCTGCTCCACGCTCTGGCTCAGCCGCCGGGTGTTGTCCCTGCAGGTGGATGACCTGGTGGTGTCCCTGCCCATCTCCTTGGAACTGGGTGCAATCAAAGTCTACCAAAGCGGGCTGTCCACTGCCCTGGAGACTGACTTTGGCCTGCTGGTGACCTACGATGGGCAGCACTACGCCTCCGTGTCCGTGCCGGGCTCGTACATCAACGCCACGTGCGGGCTGTGCGGCAATTACAACAAAGACCCCGAGGACGACGTGCTGCGCTCGGATGGGAGCATGGCCWCGTCCGTGCCAGAGCTGGGGGAGAGCTGGCAGGTGCCRCACCCCGAGCGCAGGTGCTCCACGGGCTGCCTGGAGAACTGCAGCCTCTGCGACCCCGCCACCGAGGCGCTCTACTTCACCCCCGAGTACTGCGGCTTCATCAACAAGAGCGGGGGCCCCCTCTGGGAGTGTGGCTCTGTCCTGGATCCCACTGCCTTCATCCACAGCTGTGTCTACGACCTGTGCAGCGCCAAGGACAATGGCACCGGGCTGTGCCAGGCCATCCAGGCGTATGCCAGCGTGTGCCAGGCCCTGGGCATCTCGGTGGGAGAGTGGAGGAGCCAGACGGGATGCGGTGAGTGTTTGGGAGGAGGGGAGCAACGCCAGAGGTTTGCCTGTGGGCCCAGGAGTGGTGACAGGAGGGGGAGGAAATCCAAGGGAGGGGATTGCCTGAAGTGGAGGGAGTTGGGAGAGAACTGAYTTGTCCCTCCTCTCCATGGCATCGCACCCTTGCTCTGGCAAAAGTGTGGCACAAGTCAGGCGTGAGGTGAGAGCTCCACGTTGCTCTGGAGGTCATCAGCTGCCATGAGGAGAGTTGGAGRCTGGACTGGAATGGGGACTGGTTGGTCAGTCCACCATCCTTGTCGCCTTAAATAGCTGTGGGCRACTCAGTGACTCTGGGGCTATTTTGGAGAAACCCAGGACTGGCCAGGGAGACGTGGGTGGGAAATTGTGACCGTGTTTGCAAGGGTCCCAGGATGAGGGAAGAGACGAGGATCTGACTCCATGTTTCAGAAGGCTTGATTTATTAYTTTATGATATATATTACATTTAAACTATACTAAAAGAATAGAAGAAAGGATTTCATCAGAAGGCTAGCTAAGAATAGAAAAAGAAAGAATGATAACAAAGGCTTGTGGCTCGGGCTCTCTGTCTGAGAGTGATTGGACAGAGAGTGATTGGCCATTAATTGGACTGTGATTGGCCATTAATTAGAAACAACCAACATGGGCCAATCACAGATGCACCTGTTGCATTCCACAGCAGCAGATAACCGTTGTTTACAATTTGGTTTTGAGGCCTCTCAGCTTCTTAGGAGGAAAAATCCTAAGGAAAGGATTTTTCATAAAAGATGTCTGCGACAGGAAATGGGGGGGGCAATCCTACCCCTGAGGAGTTCACAGGTCACTCTGTGTGGTCTCAGTGAGAGGGTGGCAGCTGATCCTGAACCGTGCTGTAACCYGTCCCTTTGTTTGTCACCCTCTGCGCCCACAGCGGCGGCCGTGCAGTGCCCGGAGCTCAGCCAGTACTCGGTGTGTGCCAGCAGCTGCCCTGCCACCTGCTCAGACCTCACAGCCCCTCTGGCCTGTACCTCGCCCTGCACCGAGGGCTGCGAGTGCCCCGAGGGCCACGTGCTCAGCGCCGACCGCTGCGTCCCCGTCCAGGGCTGCGGCTGCGACGTCAACGGCCGCTACTACGCCGTTGGAGAGTCCTTCTGGGCATCCCCAGACTGCACTGTGCACTGCCACTGCCAGGCCGGAGGGGAGGCCAGCTGCTTCAACACCACCTGCCCCGAGGGAGAGATCTGCACCATYGAGAACGGCTACCGGGGGTGCTACCCAAAGCGGGAGACCGTGTGTTTGGTGGGGCAGGACCAGGTGCTGCAGACCTTTGAYGGCATCACCTTCCCCTACCCGCTGGAGCAGTCCTACACGCTGCTCAAGACCTGCCCAGAGAGGCCAGACTTCATCGAGGTGGACATCAACCAGAAGAAGGTTGGCTCTGCTCCCAACGGGCCGCGTGTCGTGCGGGTGCAGGCTGCTGGCCAAGAGGTGAAGATTGGAGGCACCAGGCTGTCGGACATTAAGGTAAAGCTGCTGCCCAGGGACAGGGTGGGAGGTGTTGGCTTGTGGTGTGATCCAGTGGAGATTTTGGGCCTGTGCCTGTGGACTCCACAGGGACACTTGAACCATCATGTGGAGSCCCTTTGGGTGCCTGTGAAGTTGTTGCCACAGCAATGCTCCTCCTGTTTGCTGAGGAGACTTTCCTGCCTCCTCCTTCTCCTGCAACTTGCTTTTCCCCTGGAAGAAAAATTGCTTTTTGTGGGGCAAAACCCAAAGATACAGCTGTATGCCCTCACTCAGAGGAGGCTCTGGTCCTTAGAGGGCGGGTGTGGGTCAGGAAGTGTTTAATGTGCACAGTGTGGTTGGGCAAAGCCACATCACCCTCCCTGAAGCCTCTCCACCTTGTTCCTTGTAGGTGAATGGTTATGACATGGAGCTGCCCTATTTCCACCCCTCTGGGCGCCTGGAAATCTACCGGACTGACAACAGCACCGTGATGGAGTCTGAGGGGCTGCTGGCCATCAGCTACTACGACTCCGGCCTCCTGGAGATCCGCCTGTCCACCTCCTAYTTCAACTGCACCGGGGGCCTCTGCGGCCTCTTCAACGACAAYGCCACCGACGAGTTCTGCCTGCCCAAGGGCAAGTTCACGGACAACCTGGAGCTCTTCCTGGAGAGCTGGACCACCTTCGACGAGATCTGCAACGGCGAGTGCGGGGACCTGCTCATGGCTTGCAACAACGACTCGGAGCTGCTCAAGTCCTACAGGAGCCGCTCCAGCTGCGGCATCATCAACGACCCCACCAACAGCTCCTTCCTGGAGTGTCACAGCGTGGTCAACGTCTCAGCCTACTACAGGACGTGCCTCTTCCGCCTGTGCCAGAGCGGGGGCAACGTGTCGGAGCTGTGTGACTCGGTGGCACGCTACGCCAGCGCCTGCAAGAACGCCGACGTGGACATCGGCCAGTGGAGGAGCCACAGCTTCTGCCGTGAGTCCGCCAAAGCTGTTCATCACCCAGGGTGGGGAGAAGGGAGTTTGGAACCCACCAAGCTCAGGCAGAGTAATTTTGGTGGGGATCTGTGGGCAGAGCAGCTTTTCATATGGGATGCTGGAATCACAGGCAGCAGTTTCTGGTGCCAGCAGAGAGAGATTTCCCAGGGAAGCRGTTTCAGGGTGGCATTTCAGGAGGCAGCAGAAGTTTTATGGGGCACTGTTGGAGCATTCTGGAGCTGCAGATGGTGTCTGGTGGTGCCCTACGCCACCACCAGAGGATAATTTGAATAACACTGGATTTTAGCTGTCGCTGTAAACTTGCCTCATAATTCATATGCAAATGTGACAAATCCCGAGTGTGGCAGTAGATGGTGGGAAGTTTCAGGGAGGTGTTTGTTTAGGAAATAACWGGAGGAGGTGATGTTTGGCACGTGGCAGGACAGGGTTGAGATGTGAGGGGGATGATGGCTGAGGGGAGAAAGGGTTGCAAAGGGAATGGGATGAGCCAGTGGCCACAAGGTGCTGGGACTGTTTCCCCTTTCCCCTGAATCCATCACCACTCGCTTTTTGCCCGTTTCTCACCCCGTGCTGTTGGAGCTGGGGGCTCAGGCTCTGTGTTTGCCGACTCTGCAGCTCTCTCCTGCCCGGAGAACAGCCACTTTGAGGAGTGCATGAGCTGCGTGGAGACCTGCGAGAGCCTGGCCTCGGGCCCCGTGTGCAGGGACACCTGCTCGGAGGGCTGCCAGTGCGACGAGGGCTTCGCCCTGCGCGGCACCCGCTGCATCCCCCGCCGCGAGTGCGGCTGCAACTTCGAGGGCCGGCAGCTGGCCACCAACCAGACCTTCTGGATGGACATCTCCTGCCACTTCCTGTGCTACTGCAAYGGCTCGGACAACAGCGTGTACTGCGAGAACGTGTCCTGCAAGGACGAYGAGTATTGCCTGGAGGAGAACGGCCTCTACTACTGCCACGTCCGCACCGACGCCTCCTGCATCATCTCGGGCTATGGGCACTACCTGACCTTTGATGGCTACTCCTTCGACTTCCAGAGCAGCTGTGAGCTGGTGCTGGTCACCAGCATCTCCCGGCCCAGGGTGGAGCGCTCGGACACATTCCCAGCGTTCACTGTCACGGCCAAGAACGAGGATCGGGACACCTCTTTGGCCCTGTGGGTGAAGCAGGTGGAAGTGGAGGTCTTTAATTACAGGATTGTCATCCACCGTGCCTACAAATACACTGTGCTGGTGAGTGCAGGGCCATGAGGGATGTGATTATTTCTGCAGGAGCAAAACCCTAGATGTGCGGCTTTAGGGCTTACAAGGTTTTCTGGGGGTCAGGTCATGCCTTACTCTTATCCTAGGATGCTGCCAGGCACGACTTGTGGAGAGGATTTCTGTATTGGCTGTGGGGGTGAGGTCAGCAGGCACCTTTCTCTGGGAATGCCAAGCCGCCCTCACTTGTGTCTTTCTGGAAGCTCCCACTATCACTCCCCCTCACAGTGTGCCTTGTTCCCTCCCTGCAGGTCAACGACGAGCGTCTCTACCTGCCCCTGAAGCTGGGCCAGGGAAAAGTGAACATCTTCGCCTTTGGTTTCCACATCGTGGTGGAGACCGACTTCGGGCTGAAGGTGGTGTACGACTGGAAGACCTTCCTGTCTGTCACCATCCCACGGGGCTTCCAGAACCTCACCTATGGCCTCTGTGGCCGCTACAATGGCAACCCCGAGGACGACCTGGTGGCTGCAGGGGGGACACCGGCCAGCAGCATCAGTGACTTTGTGCAGAGCTGGGCCAAGCGGGACGCGTTCTGCCGCGTGGGCTGCGGCGACCGCTGCCCGGCCTGYGGCAAGGTGGAAGGATTCTGGAAGCCCCAGCAGCTCTGCAGCCTCATCCCCAGCCAAAGTGGTGTCTTTGCCAAGTGCCACAGCAAGATCAACCCCGGCTTCTTCTACAAGAACTGCCTCTTTGACACGTGCGTGGATGGGGGGGCCATGCAGACAGCCTGCAGCTGGCTGCAGAACTACGCCAGCACCTGCCAGACTCAGGGCATTGCCATCACTGGCTGGAGGAACTTCACCTCGTGCTGTAAGTGCCACTCTGCCTCCAGGGCCTTCTTTTCCKGGGGTGCCAGGGAGGGGGAGGCCAATGGCCTGGCATCCAATCCCTCCCACGCTTGCTGGGTGGACTCTGGGACACCGTATTCTCCTGGAGTTGTCACAAACTGCATGTGGTACAGCAGGAGCAGGGATGGAAAAGGGGAAGTCTTAAGGTCAGAAGGGACATGGATTGAAAATGGAAAGCCC
>JACDOX010000425.1:55171-65228 GCA_014549065.1 Cardinalis cardinalis | reverse complement strand
GCTCTCCATCCCCGCATCCCCGCGGGCTCGTCCCTCGCGGAGGGAGCAGCCAAGGGCACGCGGCGGGGATTGGGGCCGGGCGTCCCCGGGAAGGGACGGCGAGTCCCTGCGGGCAGCGGCGCCGCGAGCCGGGGATGCTCGCCGTGAGCTGGGCAGGGGGAGGTGGCGGCGGGGGAAACCATGGCTCTGTGCGAGGCGCCGTGTCCTTCCTTGCCCGCGATCAGCCCCAGCCATCCTCCGCTGATCCTCGGGAAAGAAGGGGAGCAGAGCCGCTCACGGCAGGAAAACACAGAAACTGCTATTGCTGAAAGTATCCCTGCTCGGGCTCGGTTCACTGGCAAGTTTTGCTGCCAGGACCGTGAAGGCTCCCCCTCAGCCCTTCTTTCCCATCTCTTTTGGGTGGTGATGACGAATTACGCTTGGACTTTCGGCTGGGGAAAGCTTCAGCCTTTTAAAGGTTCTACTTTATCTTTGATGTACCCACATGCTGTCTGCGCTTCTCTGCCCTACTTGATCCTCCTTGCTGACACTGCCTGTGTCCCCATCACGTGCCCAAAATGCTGATGGGGGGTGGACCAGCCCACGGAGGGACATGGCACACTTGAGGAGAGGCTTTGAGCCTTCGGTGACATCTGCCTTTGCCTCCTCGGACGGTGCTTTCCCCCCAGGTGCTCTATAATTTCCCCTTTTTGCGACTTGTAGGATCAGGAGGAGCCAGTCACGAGGCAGGGCTGGCCCTGGAGCTGCTGGAGGGGCACATGCAGGGCTGGTGCTGCTCCTAAAGCCCTTCTGTTCCCTTGTTTAGGGAAAAGCTGTTCCTCCTCCCCTTGAAAATCTGCTTCGCCTCCTCTACCTCCTCAGCGTTTGGCTGTTTTTAGCATAACACAGCTACCCCATTTTAGAAGAAAACATGACACTTGTCTCTCTTCCACGGCAAGACACTGGTGGCACTTTCCCTTCTGTCTCCCCGTGCCTTCCATCCTGCCAGGCTCCAGCAGGGATGTCCCTGTCACCTGCACAGGAGCTGCAGACCCAGGAGGGTGCAGTGACCCTGTCACAATCCAGAGCAGGGCTAATAGGAAGCAGTGGGAGTTCAACAGTTTGCCACTGTTTGGGATTTTCTCATTGCCTCARGCTTCCAGGGGGGATTTGCCTGGGGAATGGAGCTGCTCTCACTGGCAGCAGAGCTCACAGCACCCATTCCTTGCTCTGCTGTGGGGCAGGACACACAGATTTTACAGCCCAGGTGTGTCACCAGGAAGAGCTGCTCGGCATTAAATAACATTTCTGAGTTCCCTACAGCACTTTAAATCAGGGCTCTGCCTCAATAGAAGGGACAAGAGGGAGCCTGTGTGCCCGGGGCTGCGTTACAGATCTGACCACACCAGTTACTAATGCCTGGCAAGCCGGAGCAGCCGTGCAGCGCYGTGCTCAGGGGTCTCGTGCCTGGTCACAAGCACCCAGCAATCCCCGTGACCCCCCTCCCCCAGCCCTCTGGCTCTCCAACAGCAGCAGAAAATCAAAGTGCAGCCAAAGCACTCCTGTCCCAGGGCCATCAGCACAAGGGGCAGTGCTGGGAGCCAGCATCCTTGTGTCACTGCAGTCCCTGCTCGGGGACACATCCCACCCCCGTGCCTTTGGCAGGTCACTTGGCCATATGCTGCGCTCTGGCTCGTGCCCYGAAACTCCCTGCCCTTCCCTGGCTCTSTGAACCAGGCTGGGGGCACAGCTGAGAGCCCAGGCTGAGCTCAGGGGCTGGGGAGAGCAGGGATTGCTGCTGGTGGGGGTGATGGCATCAGGGGAGCAGAGGGAGGGAGGCATCGCTCTGTCTGTAAACGAGCAGGGGAAGAACATCCAAAGCCTTTGTAGCTCCTCAGGAGCCAAGCACAGCTTACTCAGCACTGTCAGGAACAGGCTCAGAGCCCTCTTGCCTTGGACACCAGAGCACAAGATGGAACTTGGGTTTTTCATCTGCACCCTCACTGCTGAGCACATCCTTGCCGGGCAGGCTGCAGCAAAACTTCCCAGGAACATCCCCAAACAACAGGACCAGCAGCCTAACCCCCTTTGGGGCTTTTCTTTGTTTTTTTTATGACTCCAAAGCAGCAGCAATCAGGAGACCAAATGCCTGACTCGAGTCCTTCAGCTTTGAGACAGAGCAGGTTTTGTTCCCTTGCCCAGCCCTCACCTCTGTGGGATTGTTGCTGAGGGTTACAATGGACAGACTGTTTGAAGCAGGCACTGACACGAGACAGGACTTGTCTAGGGTGCCACTGGCAGCTGAGAAGCATCCCCAGGGCAAGAAAACTTCACCCTCGGGGCCAGCAGGGCTCCCTGAAGCCCTTCAACAAGGGTGGCACCTCACCCTCCTGGCACGAGCCCCTGGCCACCAGCACAGGGCACCCACCCTCCTGTCCCCCCACAGCCTTTGTGCTCCTGCCCACACAGCCCTGCTCGGGCCTGGGAACACAGAANCTGGGGGCACAGCTGAGAGCCCAGGCTGAGCTCAGGGGCTGGGGAGAGCAGGGATTGCTGCTGGTGGGGGTGATGGCATCAGGGGAGCAGAGGGAGGGAGGCATCGCTCTGTCTGTAAACGAGCAGGGGAAGAACATCCAAAGCCTTTGTAGCTCCTCAGGAGCCAAGCACAGCTTACTCAGCACTGTCAGGAACAGGCTCAGAGCCCTCTTGCCTTGGACACCAGAGCACAAGATGGAACTTGGGTTTTTCATCTGCACCCTCACTGCTGAGCACATCCTTGCCGGGCAGGCTGCAGCAAAACTTCCCAGGAACATCCCCAAACAACAGGACCAGCAGCCTAACCCCCTTTGGGGCTTTTCTTTGTTTTTTTTATGACTCCAAAGCAGCAGCAATCAGGAGACCAAATGCCTGACTCGAGTCCTTCAGCTTTGAGACAGAGCAGGTTTTGTTCCCTTGCCCAGCCCTCACCTCTGTGGGATTGTTGCTGAGGGTTACAATGGACAGACTGTTTGAAGCAGGCACTGACACGAGACAGGACTTGTCTAGGGTGCCACTGGCAGCTGAGAAGCATCCCCAGGGCAAGAAAACTTCACCCTCGGGGCCAGCAGGGCTCCCTGAAGCCCTTCAACAAGGGTGGCACCTCACCCTCCTGGCACGAGCCCCTGGCCACCAGCACAGGGCACCCACCCTCCTGTCCCCYCACAGCCTTTGTGCTCCTGCCCACACAGCCCTGCTCGGGCCTGGGAACACAGAATCACAGAAATCACAGAATGACCAGGTTGGAAGAGACCCTAAAGATCATCGAGTCCAACCCAGCCCCAACCCCTCAGCTCAACCCTGGCACCCAGTGCCACATCCAGGCTTTGTTAAACACACCCAGGGATGGGGACTCCAGCACTCCCCAGGCAGAACATTCCAGAACTTTATCACCCTTTCTGGAAAAAGCTTTTTCCTAATATCTAACTATAATCAGGGGCTGGCTCCAGGATTTGCCATTTCCACCATCCCACACCAATCCCAGCTGCTGGGTGTGAACCAGCCCCGAACTGCAGGGACTGCAATGGGCAAGGGAGAGCAGAGCAGCCTCTCTGGGYGCCTGTGTGTGCTGAGGGGTGACCATGGGAGGGGTGTGCAGAGGCTCTTGTGTCGTGGCTGTGCTACACAGAGAGGAAAAAAGCTGGGGCAGGAACCCAGATTGGCTCTGCTGGTGCCCAGGGGAGTTACGAGAGCATTCACTCTGCTAAAACAAATCTGACCTTGACCTGCAGGCATCCCTCCCCCTTCTCTGGAAAAGGTTTATCTAAAGCCAGCCCCCAAAGCACACAGCTCACAAGAAATCTTTGCTTTAAACCACACTAGGACAAAGGAGATCCTCTCTGAGTGCTGGTGGCTCCTGGGGCAGCCCCTTCCCTCTCTGCTGTGGCTGCAAGGCTTGAGCCTCTCCCTGTGCTCAGCCTGCGTGTGGCTGTCACCTCTGTGCCTCCCTGAACCAGTGTTTGTGCCTGCCCTAACATCATTTTTCTGGGGGGAACTATTTTTTTGCTCCCAACCTTCCTGTTTCCTGATGATAACCCATCCTGCCTTTGAGGACCACCACCGAGTTTTCATCACTTCCAGCCCATTCACTGCGGCCTGACCTCTCATCAGCCCACCACTTGACCTTGACCCTGCCCACCCCTCTGTGCTGATGGAGACCTCAGATCATCTCCTCTCCATCGTGCAGAGCCTTGCTGCTCCCAGGGGAGGCACAGATTGCTCTGCAGGGCGAGCTCCRTGCAGCCCTGGGCGCGCAGACATCAGTCACGCCGCGTCTCAGTTGAACCATACTTAATTTTGACCTACTTTGCCAGCCTGGCAGAGCCTTCCCAGATCAGACTTTAACCTTCCTGAGGTGCCCTGGGTGGTGACGTGTCCCAGCTGTGTCCTTTTCCTCTTCCTTTGTGTTAGGAGGCTTTCCTCCCCATTGCTGGGTCTCTCATGGCCACCCCGAGGAGGTTTCCCTGCTCCTGGCATTTGCTTTTTTGCCAGAGCTTGATCCCTGGAGGCCACACAGTTCCTGCTCCTGGCACCATGATGGCTGAGAGAGGTATTTGTGGTTTTATTCATTGTTTTTCCCCTCCAGCAGATTCCTCACAGATCCTGTGAGCGCTGTGGTGTCCCAGGGGCATCGCTCAAGCTTTCCAGAGCTGCAATGCCAAGCTCATGGCACGCTTTGGACCTCTTCTTCCCTCGTTATGGGAGAGTGAATTTCATCAGCACTTGCCAAATCTGCTGGGGAATCCTCCATTCCTATCACATCCCTGCCCCTCTACCAATTTGGGTTGTTTCTGGATTCCTGCCCTGACCCCAATCTTCCTCCTSCCTTCCCTTTCCCATTCTCCTGGAAACAACAGCTCAGGGGGAGCCCTCTCGGTGGTGGCAGAGAGCAAACAGCCCTGCAAGCAGCTGATTTCAGTATTAACCAAATTAACACGGGGCCTGGCGCTCTGTGAAATGAGTCACCCGTGTTTCATATCAATGATTTCAGACCCTGGCATTTCCAGCGCGAGCCACAGGCAGCTCCGCGGCAGGCACAGGCTGCGCTTCCAGCTCTCCTGGCAGGGCTGGGAGCAGATGCTCGGGAGAGGAGCAGAAGGTGCAGGAATGGAGCCTTAGTGGGAGAGGGAGAGCGTGGGGAACGCGGCGTGCCGGGGGAAAGAGGCAGCCCTGGCATTCCAGGGCCGGGGGAAAGAGGCAGCCCTGGCCTTCCAGGGCCGGGGGAAAGAGGCACCCCTGGCATTCCAGGGCCGGGGGAAAGAGGCACCCCTGGCCTTCCAGGGCCGGGGGAAAGAGGCACCCCTGGCCTTCCAGGGCCGGGGGAAAGAGGCACCCAGGAGCAGGAGCCACCCCTGGCACTCTGAGACCCTGCTGGGAGCCACCCCTGGCACTGTGGGGATGGGAGCAGGAGCCACCCCTGGCACTCCGGGACAGGCTCCTGCATCAGCCCTGCCAGGGGGAGGACAGGGAATGGGCACCAAAGGCCTGGCACTTGTCCTCTGCAGCGTCCAGAGAGCTGGAATGAGGAGGAGCACGGGCAGAGCACCTTCTCCTGTTCTGCTCTGTGCTTCTGACCCCTCCTTCAGCCATTCCTCTTCTCCACACATGTCCTGGCAGCTCTGGAACCGTGATCCGAGCTGATGGCAGCACTTGGATGRTTTCAGAGCAGCTCAGGACCCTTGCTCTCTGCCAGCCTCACTTATCACACAGCACTGATAACTCATTAACTATTCAGAAATTCCCTGGGAGMTGCGTTTGTTTGTAGGTCACTGTGAGGATGGGAAAACACCCCGGTGATCCCTAGGAATCTTTGTTCTGCTCTCAGTTTTGCAGCCTTGTGTGACAGCATGTTYACAGGGGTCCCAGGATGAGGGAAGAGACGAGGATCTGACTCCCTGTTTCAGAAGGCTTGATTTATTATTTTATGATATATATTACATTAAAACTATACTAAAAGAATAGAAGAAAGGATTTCATCAGAAGGCTGGCTAAGAATAGAATAGAAAGAATGATGACAAAGGCTTGTGGCTTGGACAGAGAGTCCGAGCCAGCTGGGCTGTGATTGGCCATTAATTAGAAACAACTACATGAGACCAATCCCAGATGCACCTGTTGCATCCCACAGCAGCAGATAACCATTGTTTGCATTTTGTCCCTGAGGCCTCTCAGCTTCTCAGGAGGGAAAATCCCAAGGAAAGGATTTTTCATAGAAGATGTCTGTGGCAGCCCTGAGCTCTCACAGCGCATCACCTCCCGAGGAATCGCYGGCACCCACCTTGTGCTGCAGTGCCAGCCCCAGAGTGGAGCAATAATCCTCAYCAAAGCAAGCCCAGGGACACACACAGCTCTGCCCAGGCCTGCTGGACACCAAGAGCAGCCCCTAACGCTTTCCTGTCACTTGTCACTGCTGTTCCAATCAGCCAGCACAGGATATTTCTGCTGGCAGCTCCCCACAGCCAGCAGTGGGGTTTCTGCATGGGGAAGTCAGGATTCCCACACMGAGCAGGGGCTGCAGGGCTGGGATTTGGAGGGAAGGGCTGGAGAGCAGCTCCAGAGAGCTGCCCCTGCCAGTCACCCATCCCCTGGCCAGCCTGCACCCGTTCATCATCATTGGCCAGCTAGCCTCGTTCACCTGCTTCACAATCATCCCACTTTTATTCCCCCTTGCGGCCGCCCTGGAGATTAAACTCCTCAAACAGTTTATAAAAACATTGGTCTTGTAAGCCAAAGATTGAAGACTAAACCCCTTCTTAGAGTTACCCCACCATCCTGTCTCAGGAAGAAAGGATTCAAACCCTCATCCCCAACTCCCAAAGCTGGCATTTGTCACATTTGTCACATGCCGGGGGGAGCCACCGCCACAACCAAAATCCTTCTCCAGACTCCAAATCTGGGCACAGGCAACAAAGAGGGATGGGACAGGAAGGGAGGCTGGAAGTTTAGGTGCCAAAGAACATGGACAGGGCTCCTCTCCCAGCCCTGAGCACTCAAGGAGTCAGCCCTGCACTCGATTCCTGACCTCCATCACTTCTCCAGGCTCAGCAGGGTGACACTCCCACCTCAGCTCCCAGAAATTCCCTCTGCCAGCCCAGCCTGGAGCTCTCAGGCCCCAGSTGCACCCCAGAAGCTCATACCTGCTCTCAGATGGGTCCTCCAGGGGCTTTCCTCTTCCCATCCCATTCCTGCAGGGCATTCACTGKTTGGAAGATGCTGTTAACAAAGAAACACACACAGCAAAGCTAGAAACACTGACTCCATTGCAGCCTCTGCTGTGCCTTGGCTCCACTTTTCCCCTCCTGGACTTCATTTGGCACCTTGCATATTAGGAGGGCAAATTAGAATTTCATGCATATTTCATATATACTTAATCACTTGGCAAAGACCAAAACACTTCCCCATTAAGTGGAATTTATGCTAAATGCTGTTTCCATTAGGCACCAGTCACTGCCTGCTCAGAGGTTACCCCAGCTCCCCAGGCAGCTGTGCCCTGCTAGGGCAGGTGGGGACGCTGTGACAGTGCCATAGCCTTATCCCAAAGCCCACCCTGGTTAATGGGACACCAGCTGCTGGCTGTGGGGTCCTGCTTGGTGCTCCCCTGAGCCACCTGGGTGCCCACAGAGCTCTGAAGGGCGGCAAGGCAGCAAAAAACAAAAGTGTGAGGCTCCTAAACCCGACCAATGCTGTACAACCCCTTCCTGGGAGACTTACAGCATCCTCATGTTGCCTTCTCCTGCTTTACACCCTCTAGTAAGAGCTTCTCCAGCTGCTCCAACCCTTCCTGCTAAGCACTCCTTCCTCCCCCAGTTTGCYTTTATAGGGACTCTGCCAAACTCCACCTGCCTGAGCTCCCCCTGCTCCTCAAGGGCTGACAAAGCTCAGCTGGCTCCCCTGAACACAAACACGTTGCCCCTGCCTCGTTTTTGGGTCTCACTTCACTTCCCAAGTCTCCAAAGARGGGATCTTGCTGTCTGCTTTRTCTCACAAGAATAAAAAGGTATAGAGGTGTGATGGTGTTTGCAGGGGTCTGAGGATGAGGGAAGAGGTGAGGATCTGACTCCATGTTTCAGAAGGCTTGATTTATTATTTTATTATATATATTATCTTAAAACTATACGAAAAGAATAGAAGAAAGGATTTCCTCAGAAGGCTGGCTAAGAATAGAAAAAGAATGATAACAAAGGCTTGTGACTGACTGAGACAGTCTGGACAGCCAGACTGTGATTGGGCATAAATTAGAAACAACCACATGAGACCAATCCCAGATGCACCTGTTGCATTCCACAGCAGCAGATAACCATTGCTTACATTTTGTCCCTGAGGCCTCTCAGCTTCTCAGGAGGAAAAATCCTAAGGAAAGGATTTTTGATAAAATATCATGGCTACATAGAGGAGGTTTACTGCTGAGGTTCAATCAAGGTGTAGACAGGAGTCTCCTCTGGTTTTCCTGCTTTTGAAACTCCAAGTGTTGGATTTCTTGTGGGAAAAAAACCCCGAGAAGTACTATTAAAATGGGCACTGAGGTAGTAACAAGCCTCTCTTGGCTGAGAGGATCTGAAGGGCCAAGTTTGTGTTCTAACAGTGCCCAGCTCCAGCCTGGCCACCAAAAACGCTGCACCCAGAATAACCCACGGAGATGTGGGAGATTTAAACGGGGTTATTCTGCTTCCAGAGCAGGGGARGGGGACAGGGAGGGCCGAGCTCAGCTCCACACCCCAGGCTGTCTCAGAGAGCMGCAGCAATTCCTCCTCCAGCCTGTTTCCCTGCGTCCTCAAACAGCGTCTCTTCCTTTTCATTTTTATTTTGTTTTCTTTTCMGGCGGGCACGCAGGGCTCTGGCTGCCTGGCTTTGTAGCTGCTGCTGCTGCTGCTGCCTGACCTAAATCTGAGCCACGTTGGGAGCCGGGAGCTCCGGCGGGGTTTGCCCGGTGGGAGGGTCCCTGCCCGGGGATGCTCCAGCCCCGGGGATGCTCCAGCCCCGGGGGATGTTTGAGCCCCGGGGGATGCTCCGGCCCAGGGATGCTTGGGCACCGGGGAATGATCAGGCCCCGTGGGGATGCTCCAGCCCCGGGGGATGCTCCAACCTCGGGGATGCTCGGGCCCCAGGGGATGCTCGGGCAGCAGGGGATACTCCAGCTCTGGGGGATGCTCGGGCCCCAGGGGATGCTCGGGCAGCAGGGGATACTCCAGCTCTGGGGGATGCTCCAGCCCCAGAGATGCTCCAGCCTGGGGTTTGCTGCAGCCCCCAGGAGATGCTCTAATCCCCGGGGGATGCTCCTGACCCGGGGATGCTCCAGCCCCGGGGGATGCTCGGGCCCCAGGGGATGCTCCAGCCCCCAGGGCATGGTCCAGCCCCCGGGGGATGCTCCGGCCCCGGGGGATGCTCCGGCCCCGGGGGATGCTCCAGCCCCGGGTGATGCTCCGGCCCTGGAGATGCTCCAGCCCCGGGGGATGCTCGGGCCCCAGGGGATGCTCGGGCCCCAGGGGATGCTCCAGCCCCCAGGGGATGGTCCAGCCCCCGGGTGATGCTCCGGCCCTGGAGATGCTCCAGCCCCGGGGATGCTCCAAACCCGGGAATGCTTTGGCCCGGGGGATGCTCCCTGTCAGGCTTGGGGTTGGTTCTCTTTCCTCTCCTGTGAGCCCATTGCATAAGAGGGATTTGAGGGCCTCTACTTGGCTCTCCCCCCTCCTTCACCCGTCTTCTTCCAGAATCAAGTCCTTGTTTTTCCAAGCGTTTGGCTTGCTGGAGGTTGGAGCAGCCCCTTCTCCCGGCGGTGCTGCGCGCTGATCCCGGGGTCAGCGAGAGCTGCAGGGTATCAAGCCTAAGAAGGGCTTATCCTGTATTTTTACAGCTTCCCAAGGCCCCAGCTCCGGGGTTAGAGCCCTGGGCTGAGCTGTGGCGTGCGAGGGCTCAGGCACGCACTCCCTGCTGCATCCACGGCCGGGCTGAGCTGCTCTCCCGGCTCTCTGGGCTGTCCCTGCGGGCTGGTGACAGCCACCGAGGGTTTGCCCTGCGCTGTCAGCTCCCCCTGTGCTGCTGCTGCTGC
>JACDOX010000425.1:0-20308 GCA_014549065.1 Cardinalis cardinalis | reverse complement strand
ATATAATATAGTTATGACAATCTATTAATTATACTATTATTAATGGTGTATTATACATATACTAATAATATATTCTACAATAATACTATTAATACTATATTTATAATACTATATTATGTTCTCATAATATAGGTCTCTGCATTTTCTCAGAATACTATATTATACTATAATATTATTAATATATTATATATATTACATATATATACACACAATATATTATATAATATTATATTAATAATACAGTAAACATAATAATTGTTATATACGCCAATATACTATATATTATAGTATTATCAATAATATTATATATATACTCTTAATATATTATAGTATAATACTATTTATATTATATTATATTATATTATATTATATTATATTATATTATATTATATCACATAATATCATATCACATCATATCATATCATATCATATCATATCATATCATATCATATCATATCATATCATACTAAAGATAGTAAATTGTAAAAAGATAATAATGAAAACTCGTGACTCTCTCCAGAGTCCTGACACAGCTTGGCCCTGATTGGCCAAAGAGTCAAAACAATTCACACCAGAATCCAATGAAACAATCACCTGTGGGTAAACAATCTCCAAACACATTCCACATGAGCACAACACAGGAGAAGCAAATGAGATAAGAATTGTTTTCATTTTCTCTGAGGCTTCTCAGCTTCCCAGGAGAAAATTCCTGGGTGAAGGGATTTTTTCAGAGAATGTGAATGCCACAGGGCTGAAAAGTAGAGATATCCCTGCTGTGAACAAAAAGGGTCTTTCCTTGGACTTGGGAGTTAATCACAGAATCACCAGGTTGGAAGAGACCTTCAAGATCATTAAATCCAGCCCAGCCCCAACACCTCASCTAAACCCTGGCACCCAGTGCCACATCCAGGCTTTGTTAAACACACCCAGGGATGGGGACTSCASCACCTCCCYRGGYAGAACATTCCAGAACTAGAATTGTGCTGGACTGGGAGAAAGGGCCATCCATCCCTTTGTCCTGCTTTTTCAGGGAGATTCTGCTTTTCCCCTCACACTCTGGGCACACCACTGTGACTGGCACTAATATTTCTCTGTCTYTCACTAGTACCCGATGCTCCCCTGAACCTGCAGCTGTCCCTGAAGAGAGAAGCTGAGGGTGTGGTGCTGGGCTGGTGGAGTCCCCCTGTGAACGCCCACGGCTTCATCCGGGAATTCATCGTGAGTCCTGCTGCCCCTGGGGACGTGGGGACACCAGCACACAGCCAGCTGCAGGGCRGTGGGCCTGGCATGGGATATTTGGGGAGGAAATCTGCTGGGAGCATCAGGCAAGTTGGGAGAAGAAATGCTGTAGGCAGCACCACAGCCCTGGAGTTCTTCATTTCTCCCTTTCTGAGATGCTGTGCTTCTTTCTGCTGGCATTTTATCGCAGAGGGATAGAGATAAACAGGTCTGGGATAGAGACAAACAGGTCTCTCTGCTGACCTGTGGTATTTCTGAGCCCTCACACCTTGTTTTGGTGCTCCTAGGTGGAATACAGCAGCAGTGGATCCAAGGAGTGGTCATCCCTCAGAACCACCAAGAACTACACAGAGATCAAGAACTTGCAGGTCAACACTCTCTACACAGTCAGAGTGAGTATTTCCAAAGCTCCCTTTCAGATTGAGTATTTCCAAAGTTCTTTCAGGCTATTTCCAAAGCTCCCTTTCAGATTAAGTATTTCCAAAGCCCTTTCAGGCTATTTCCACAGCTCTCTCTGAGAGTGAGTATTTCCAAAGCTCGCTCTCAGAGTATTTCCAAAGCTCCCTCTAAGTAAACTCTCATTCCTGAGTGGCCTAAGTCCTGCACATCTAAAAACTTGCAAAAAAAATATTTTGTTAAAAAAACTATCTTGTTAAAGCCCTGCCCTTTMATGCCAACCCACACCACCACTGCTAATGTCTACAGTTCCAAGGCCCTTGATTTGCTCCTTTGTCCCACAAGGCCAGGCTGGATTACAAAATCCTCCCTGCTAATTGCCCATTCCAATGTCACTGCAACTGCACTGGATGTGGGCCAGAGATAAATTTGGTCCTTGGTGTATCAGTGGGAAAAGAAGCAGATCTGCCTGTGGGGAATGTCTGCACAGGGGAGAGGCTGGGTAATTATAGACAGAAGTAATAAGAAAAGGAAATGAAAAGTCTGCACAGTGAGCCCTGGGAAATGAGTGCTTTGCCATTGCCCATCCTCCTGAGTTCCTGGGGAAGTTCACTGTGAGGGGGGATGAATCCCCTCCTCCAAATCCGTGTTGTTCTTGCAGCTGGTTGGAGGCTTTCCTCCCATGGTATTCCTTCCCAGTGTAACCCATCCCCAGATGAATCTTTGGAAGTATTTCAGGGCTTGCATGTCCTTCCCTGGCGTGGCTCTCACCCACTTTATGGCCTGTGGAGTCCCCAGCTCCTTATCTCGATGGGCTCCTCAAAGATCCCATCAGAGAGCAGTTATCTGCAAAGAGGCTGCACCTCCCTCCTCTTAGATTCCTTTAATTGACTTTAAGCAGTCGGCTTTATCTCTGCATTAAGCATTTTATTGCCAAGTAATTAAGCTATTGTTTGCTTCCAAGTCCTTTTCCCAGGAGCCCCGCCAGGTCTGTAACCTTGCTCTCCCCTCCCCTSTCTGTTTGCACTGTAAAATGTTGCTCATGTTCCCTCTCCCTCTGCTTTCCAAAGGTTGCTGCAGTAACCAGCCGAGGGGTGGGAAACTGGAGTGAATCCAAGTCCATCACCACGGTCAAAGGCAAAGGTAAATGTTGTTGTTTGGGTCAGCCCAGAGAAGGTGACCACAAGGCAGAGGAGCAGCCTGAAACGTCAGCAGCAGCATCCAGAGCCACCTCCCCGGCCTTTATTCTCCCTGCTGAGCCTTTCACAGCTTTGCTGTTTAAAGTGACCTGTAAAAAGTGAATTTTTCACTCAGCCTGAGCTGCCTCAGAGTTCAGTGGCATCTCTGGAGGCGTCACTGCCTCTGCCTTGCACTGGGGATGGATGTGCTGCCCTGGAACGGAGCAGGAGCCAGGCTGCAGACAGATTCCCTCAGACTTTTGTAGGCCAAATTCTGCCTCCAGATAGACAAGAAATTACCAACTCCATCACTCTCACTCTAAAAGGATGCTGGCTCATCCTTYTCTCTCTTAGGTCACAATTATTGTGGCTCCTCCTGCAGGTTTAGACCATAAAAAACAACCACAGCTCCCAAGAACTATCACAACATCACAGCAGATAAATTCAAACAGCACAGTTAATCATTTCCTTCCCAACCTGTTTTTTTTGGTGTTTTTTTTTTTAAGAAAAGCCTTTTGAAGTCGTTTGTATTCATGCCAAGTTTTTCATCCAAACTTATGTCCCTGCATCAAAATTGTCTGCTAATTTGTCAGATGAAAGAAGGGAAAGAAAACACCAGGCTACTCAAAGTGCAGGATCCAGATAATGTGAATTACCTGATGGTTAGAAAAACAGAGGTGGAAAGAACAGAAACAGCTCTGACTTCAGGTTTTGCACGAATGCTTGGCACTGGTAGCTCCTGATGTTCCTCAGCAGCTCCTTGGAAGGGCAGGAGCTGTTTCCTGGGATAGGAGCTCACCCTGCTGAGTTCAGAGGGAAATCCCTTTGCCCAGACCCCTCCAGCTCCAGCCTGCACTGAGCAAGGCACAGATAAAGCAGTTTTAGGTGCTGGAGTTAAAAATCAGTGTCTCCTCTGAGGGGGACATGGCTTAGGCAAGGTTGGGGTGTCCTGTTCTGGGAGCTTTTAACACAAAAAGCTGTATTTTATCTGTCCCCTCYCAATAAATATTTTTATTTCTTCGTGCTGTACTAACAGGTCTTTTCTCTCTTTCCTCCCAGTCATTCCTCCCCCTGTCATCCACATTGAGAGCTACAGTGAGGACTCCATAAGTTTCAGCCTAAAAATGACCACGAATATCAAGGTAAGAGTTTTTCCCCTTCCATCTGAGCTGGGGAAATGGTGAATAGTGGCTGGGAGAAGCTGTCACCCACTGAAGCATTGCAATTACCAATTATTTCGTGCCAAATCATTTCTTCCTGCTCCCAGACTGCCCTGGGGCTCTTAATTGGGATGGAAAATACAATGCAAGGACTGTCAGGGGTCTGACAGTAGCCCTGGTTCCCTGTGTGCATCAGCTGAGCTGATGGCTCTGTGTCCTTGGGCTTGACAGGTCAGTGGCTACGTGGTCAACATCTACTGGACATTTGATAGCCACAGGCAGGAAAAAAGGACTCTGGTCATAGAAGGAGAAAAGTCCATCCAAAAAGGTAAATTCTGCTCAAAATAGAAAGCTTTGCTTTGGTCAACACCAAGCAGAAGGATTTATGAGAGGTTATAGGATTATTTTATATCTTTTTTGCTACTAGAGTTCTGTTTAAACAATCCTGTTTAAATCTGGACAGGACAAAGCAGCAAATTCTCTGTTTTGAGGACCTGGGGATTTCAAGCAGATTTGGGATTTACCCTCAGAGCTGCACTGGTCCTTTCTCATCACATGGGGTTTTGTTTGTTKTTCCATTTTTAATCTGCCAAAGGGAGCAGAAACAGGACAAGGACTTCTTGGGCTTGCACACAGTAATGACATTTCTGGTTTGGGAAAATCTCTGTGTGGATATGTGAAATCATCCAGGCACAGAAAAGCAAGGCTGGGTTGGATTCCAGAGTCTCAGGTGCTTCTGTATAAAGGAAATTACTGCAAAATCATGAAAGTTTGCAGGAGAGGCAGGCTCCTGCCTGTTTGTGATGCTGACCCTTCCCTCGTGCTCCCACCCTGCCCTTGCCGTGCTTTGTGCTTTGCCTCACCTGACAGTGCCCCTTTCTCTTCTTGCTCAGTGGCCAATCTGACAGCTCACACGCCCTATGAAATTTCTGCTTGGGCTAAGACAGAGCTGGGTGACAGCCCCCTGTCCTTTGTGCACGTGGTGACCGGTGGCACAAGGCCGGTGTCCCCGAGCCTCAAGGCCAAGGCCATCAACCAGACGGCCGTGGAATGCAGCTGGACTGGCCCCAGGAATGTGGTAAGGCACCAACCCTTCCCTCAGAGCCTCAGAGCAGCCCACAACCCCCCTGAAACCAGGATAATTTGTTTGGATTGAATTCCAAGGCCCTGAAAATTTTGGGGATAATGAGGGAAGGAACCTCCTGCCTTTTAAGCAGAAGCAAAGCAAAGGCTTCTTGTGTGTTTGTTGCAGTGAGAAGTGGCTCAAACACAGACAGCACAATGCTCCAGCAGCCTTTGAATCAACTGCTGTTACCTGAGCTGAGCCTGGGGGTTTTGGGTTGGGAGTTCAAAGGAAAGTGGACAGATTGAACTTGGGCAAGACAGAGGGAAAAGCAGAAAAAGGGTCCAGAGGGAAAAGGGTCTTTGCTCTATGCCCCTAAAATTGACAGTCAGTGGCAAATGGATTTGTAGAAAATTCTCAAAGTCTGACAGAAGTCTATTTCCCAATTACAATACATTATAAGCATTTCTTAACCTATCAACTTTTACTGCACCACACTGTAAATACCTTAAAAAAAATCTACAATTACCCCTCGTAAATCCTACTACAGTACATCTTTTATAGTTCTGTTTCTCCAAAGTATCTAGTCTTTTGTACAAAGCCAGCCTTTAAAACTTGTTTCTAGTTCCATTTCTCTCTCAACAATATCTGTCCTATTCCATGACATTTCTAACTCAACATTTCTCCAAAGTATTTTGTCTTATTTGTAAAACCCTCCTTTAAAATTTGTTTCTAGCTCCATTTCTCTCTCAACAATATCTGTTTCTGGCTCCATTTCTCTCCCAACCATATCCATCCTATTCCATGACATTTCTAAGTCAACATTTCTCCCAAGTATTTAGTCTTATTTAGAAAACCTTTAAAACTTGTTTCTAGCTCCATTTCTGTCTCTGCAATATCTGCTTCTAGCTCCATTTCTGTCTCTACAATATCTCTTTCTAGCTCTATTTCTCTCCCAACCTTATCCATCCTATTCCATGACATTTCTAAGTCAACATTTCTTATCTCAAAGTTTACACACAGATATGCACTGTTGTATTTGTGGGGTGCCCCGTGGCAGGAAGGAATGATGAATCTGACTCCATGTTCTTAGAAGGCTCATTTATTATTTTAAGATACTATATTATATTAAAGAATACTAATCTAAACTACACTAAAGAATACAGAAAGKATACAGACAGAAGGCTAAAAGACACTAATGAAAAAGTCGTTCCAGAGTCCTGACACTGCCTGACTGTGGATTGGTCATTRAGTCAAAAACAAWTCACATGAAACCAATCAAACCTGCACCTGTTGGTAAACAATCTCCAAACACATTCCAAAGCAGCAAAACACAGGCGAAGCAAATCAGATAATTATTGTTTTCATTTTTCTCTAAGGCTTCTCAGCTTCCCAGGAGAAAATCCTGGGCAAAGGGATTTTTCAGAAAATATGACGGTGACAACGCACCGCATAAACCTTCTGTCAGACTGAGAATTGTCTACAAATCCCTYTCCCACAACAGCCAGGGGATGCTCTGGGTTGTGCCAATCCCTGCTGTGCTTTTCCTCCTCAGATCTATGGAATTTTCTACGCCACATCCTTCCTGGAGCTGTACAGGAGCCCCCACAACAGCACCACSAGCGCCCACAACGCCACGGTGCTGGTGCAGCGCGACGAGCAGTACCTGTTCCTGGTGGGCTCCCCTCCTCCTCCTCCTCTTCCTCCTCCCTCTGCCCACCCCCTGGCTCCCCCAGGACGCTGCCCTGACCCCTGTGCCTCCCTCCCAGGTGCGGGTGGTGTCTCCCTACCAAGGGCCCCCCTCTGACTCCGTGGTGGTGAAGATGATCCCGGATAACCGGCTGCCGCCGCGCCACCTGCACGCCGTGCGCACCGGGAAGACGTTCGCCGTCATCAAGTGGGAATCGCCCTACGACTCACCCGACCAGGACATGGTAACCCCTCACAGAGCCTCCTCCTGGCCCTGTGCACACATAATCCTGCCTCAAACACAGATCCTTGCCTTTCTTCTGCTGGAGAAAGCCTGAGGTCAGGTCTATGCTCCGCATAAAATCAAAGTGCGGACTCCTCCAACATCTTCGTTTCCTCCCTGCTGGCCATYAGCACAGGAGAGTAACATTTAAAAAGAGCCAGGTCTGAGATATCTGTTCCTGACCAAGTCTAAAACCWGCCCTGAGCATGTGCCAAAACACCTTTCTGGGCTTTGGTTCTGCCCAGGAGGGTAAGGCTGGGCTGGGGCACTGCCTCCTGCCGCAACAAAGCCCAGTTCTGTTCTCTGCCACGCTGGAATACACTCAGGTCTCGCTCCATTGAAGGCCAGTCATTTTCTCAGCAAGCTTTCCCCTCCCATTCTKCTCCAGAGACTTTAACAGCAAAGCTTTGGAGGTAAAAACCTTCCCAGCAGAGCTGGAAACTCTGACAGGGCAAGGGTTTGCATTGCATCCTTGTGATTCACTGAGAAATACAACCTGAGCTTTTCCTCCTGCTCTCATCTGTTCCACTGACTGCATTTTCTGTATCAGTAAATGCTGATTTTCTGTAATTTTCTGTATCAGTAAATGCTGATTTTCTGTAATTTTCTGTATCAGTAAATGCTGATTTTCTATATCAGTAAATGCTGATTTTGGGCAGAGATCCAGAGAGAGAGGCTTGGAATTTTGCTCCTCAGGCTTTCTGTAAAGCTCAGCCTTGGTTTAAAGCAAATTTTACCCGCCCTGTCTAATGTCCTACAACCGTTTAGCTGAAATTTTGCAGGAAAATGAGATTTTTTTTTTTCCATCCATTTCCTCCCCTTCCAGCTCTATGCTGTGGCAGTTAARGATTTGGTCAGGAAAACAGATAAAATCTACAAAGTGAAAAGCCGGAACAGCACGGTGGAGTACACCATAAAGAAACTGGAGCCAGGAGGGAAATACCAYGTGATTGTCCAGCTGGGAAACATGAGCAAGGAATCCAGCATGAAGATCAACACAGGTGAGGGACACAGCACCCATCCTGAGCTGCCTGGAGGCTGCAGGAGTGTTCCTGCAGCTCTTGGTCCTCTCCCACAGGCAAAGCCCAATTTTGGGAGGCTTYCCAGGGGAGGTGGTTACACCCCCAAGCAACAGCAGTGCAGAGGAAGCTTCTCCAGTGATATCCAATGTGTTCCTCCTGATAAATGGAGATGGGAAAGGCACCAGTTTGGCTGTGTACACRTCACCAAGTACCATCACAGCCCTACCAGTGAAAAATTCCTCCTGCATCCTCTCCTCCAGCGCATCCCTTTTCCACGCAGAGTGTTGTGCTGATCCCTAGAAAACCCCACTAACTTTCAGAATTCACTCCATTTGTGTAAGAGGAAGGTGCCACCAGTGCTACAAWCTCACCTCCTGCCACTTTTTCCCATTTGCAGTCCCCCTGTCTGCACCGGATGCCTTAAAAATCATCACTGAAAACGACCATATTCTGCTTTTCTGGAAGAGTTTGGCACTGAAAGAAAGCAATTTCAATGAAAGCCGGGTAAGTTTTGCTSTGCCTCCTGTCCTACAGAAAATCCTGGAGCAGAGTCAGTGCAAGGCTCCTTTCACAGGCTCTGAAATCCATCCTGTCCTTGGTGAGCCCTCTGGAAGTGCTCACTAAAATTCATGTCATGGCTGAGGCTCTGAAGCTGATAGATCCAATCAGTCACCTTTTAGGAACATAATTAGCCTGCTAGAAAAGGACAATTGTCCCCTGTGTGAAAGGACTGAGAAAAGGACACTGCCCTGCCATGGCAGGAAGTCTGAAAGTTGTCGTTGTTCAGACTTGGATAGAAAATCTGTGAATTGTTGTCTGTCAGAGCATGGGCAAGGAGAAAACTGCACCAAGAAAGCCCTCACCCTCCTGGACCCTGTGCTTGGGTGGGCTGGGGTGGGTGCTGAGGACAGAGGGGACCAGACAAACCAAACCAGAGTCATTTAGGTTGGAAAAGCCCTCCAAGACTGGGTCCAAGCTGTGCCCAGTCCCCACCTTGTCCCCAGCCCAGAGCACTGAATGCCACCTTCAGTTGTTTCTTGAACACCCCCAGGGTGTTCAACACCCCAGGGACTCCCTGGGCAGCCCTTCCAATGTTTAACAACCCTTTTTGTGAAGAAATCCTTCCTAAAATCCTGCCCTGGCACAGCTCGAGGCCGTGTCCTCTCATCCTGTCCCTTGGCAGAAGAGAAATCTTTCCTCCYTGAGCTGGCCAAGGTCAGTGCACACCAGCAGGGCTTCCTGGAGGAGGCTCCACATTCCTCCCTCCCATCAGGGTTCATCAAAACCAGATCCTGGAGGAAAACCAAATTTCCAAGCCCTCTTGGAAGGAGCAAACCCGCCCTCCGCAGCCCAGTGACTTGGGCTTTGTGTTTCCCTCAGGGCTACGAGATTCACATGTTTGACAGCTTGATGAACATCACAGCCTACCTGGGCAACACCACAGAGAACTTCTTCAAGGTGTCCAACCTGAAGATGGGCCACAATTACTCGTTCAGCGTGCAGGCACGGTGCCTGTACGGGGGGCAGATGTGTGGGGAGCCAGCCACGCTTCTCTACRACGAGCTGGGAACAGGTGAGTCCCTATTTCCTCCTCATCCTCCTTAAAAAAACACTCAGGGAAGCCTCATAAATTCTTTAGGGTTRTGTTGCCCTGTTCTTCTAAGCTCTTCTAAGCTTTCTGATGTTTAAATTCTTGTATTGGAGTTTCTCATGCACTTTTATGTAAATAATTATTGTTTTACATTCTTTTCTGGAGGAGGAGAAATTTGATGGACTGTTGGTTTGTCCATTGTCATYGGAAAGGTGGAAATTTCATCCTCCAATCTGTCACAGACACATTTTATGAAAAATCCTTTTGTTAGGATCTTTTCTCCTGAGAAGCTGAGAAGCTTCAGCTTCTCCATGTTTTGCTGCTTTGGAATGTGATTTGGAGAATTGTTTACCCAATGTGAAATTGTTTTTACTTGATGACCAATGACAGCCACCTATGTCGAGGCTGTGAGCAGTCACAAGATTTTATCATTCCTTTCTATTCCTTGCTGGCCTTCTGATGAAATCCCTTCTTCTATTCTTTGAGTAATTTTAATATATCATTTTCTTTTAATACARTATATATCATAAAATAATAAGTCAGCCTTCTGAAACATGGAGTGTATGGCGGTGTTCACAGGGGTCTGAGGATGAGGGAAGAGACGAGGATCTGACTCCATGTTTCAGAAGGCTTGATTTATTATTTCATGACATATATTATATTAAAACTATACTAAAGAGATAGAAGAAAGGATTTCATCAGAAGCCTAGCTAAGAATAGAAAAAGAAAGAATGATAACAAAAGCTTGTGGCTCAGACAGAGGGTCTGAGCCAGCTGACTGTGATTGGCCATTAATTAGAGACAACCACATGAGACCAATCCCAGATGCACCTGTTGCATTCCACAGCAGCAGATAATCAATGTCTACATTTTGTTCCTGAGGCCTCTCAGCTTCTCAGGAGGAAAAATCCTAAGGAAAGGATTGTTCAGTGTCTGTGTCTGTGACACTGTGTTGTTTTATTTTGTGCCCCGTTGCGACCAGKGATGTGCTAAACCAGCCCTTATGTCCCTCCCTCACCAGGTAAAGACCCCTCAGCCGCCAAATCGGGCCAGGCCACGGACGTGGCTGCCATCGTGGTGCCCGTGCTGTTCCTGCTGCTGGTGACCCTGGGCGTTGGCTTTGTGGTGCTCTACATGAGGCACAGGAGGCTCCAGAGCAGCTTCACTGCCTTCGCCAACAGCCACTACAGCTCGCGCCTGGGCTCGGCCATCTTCTCCTCCGGGGATGATCTGGGTACGTGGCCCTGGTGGCATTGGGGACAGCACTGGGGACGGGACGTTGGGGCAGGAATTCATTCTTTACCATGGTTTGGGCCATTCTGGTATCACAATCTCTATGGGTTTGATCATAGAAAACAAGTCATAGAATTACAGAGTCGTTAAACTTGGAAAAGATCTTCAAGATCATCAAGTCAACTGCCGAAAGTTTTCCCAACCTGAAGTTTTTATCAAATAAACCTCTCTTTCYGATGCAAATTGCTTAAAAACGCACCGAGGATGTGAAATCAGGGCAAGAATTAATTCTTTTATCATGGTTTGGGCCACTCTGGCAGCACAGTCTCTATGGGTTTGATCTAAGAGTACAAATCACAGAATTACAGAGTTGTTAAACTTGGAAAAGATCTTCAAGATCATCAAGTGCTGAAAGTTATCCCAACCAAACATTTTGATCAAATTAAACCTCTCCTTCCAATGCAAATCACTTAAAAACGCATCGAGGGTGTGAAATCAGGGCAAGAATTAATTSTTTATCATGGATTGGGCCATTCTGGCATCACCATCTCAATGGATTTAACCTCAGAGTACAAATCACAGAATTATGGGATTGTTAAACCCGAAAAAGACCTTCAACACCATCAAGTCCCAACCGCCAAAATTATCCCAACCAATATTTTTATCAAATTAAACCTCTCCTTCYAATGCAAATCACTTAAAAACAGATTTTCAAGTGCTGAGGATAAAAACCAGATATTTTAAGTGCCCCCTATCAGCTTTGTTTTGGGTTTATTTTTCAGGAGATGAGGACGATGAAGCCCCAATGATAACTGGATTTTCAGACGACGTCCCCATGGTCATCGCTTGAAGCTCATTTCTGACTGTACAAAACCAAATGGTGTAAATATTTTATTTGATAAAAATAGTTGATTGTTTATTTTAAAAGTGCACTTTGAGTTGCAATACGTTATTTTTATATGGGCCAAAAAAAAGAAAAAAATAATAATAATTTTAAGAATACACTTTGTAGTAATCAACTGTGAATTGCAGACTAGGTTGGTTGAGTAACAAATTGCTTTGATTTAACATTAATTTAGTCTTACAAGGCTATGCTTGCTGGGCATGCTTTTAAGTCTGTGAGATATTTTCCRTTGACTAAATTGGCTACTCATTTTATTTTTCTAAGACAAGAATAAATTTATTTAAAAAAAAGAAAAATTCAGGAGATTATATATGTAGAGAGAGATAATATAGTCCCTGAAGG
The DNA here is from genome assembly GCA_014549065.1 of Cardinalis cardinalis. NCBI lineage: Eukaryota > Metazoa > Chordata > Aves > Passeriformes > Cardinalidae > Cardinalis > Cardinalis cardinalis. Next base: position 8,208 of record JACDOX010000425.1, on the reverse strand, counting down.
TTTTGCTTTTACTTTAGGACAAAAAAAAAAATCCTTTGGACTTTGTTTTATATGAAAGTATTTTTGTTGTGTTAATTTATTGGGAAATCTGCTGAGGAACAGATTTCCAGAGTCGTCAGACATTGTACACATTCTTGTGTAGAACATGTGCCACTTTATCTCGCAAGGCAGTCGTATCTTGGCATCCCCATCATTGTCCTTGCCATGATAATAAAAACCCTCATTTTCACTGAGTTTTTCTCCCTTTTAAAGACCCAATCTTTGAGCAATCTTAAAGTACAGCAGCAGTTTTTTTTTTTTTAGGGGTGATTTTTACCTTCCTGCTGCTGCGGGAAGTCAAAAATATCCCCACACCAAGATGTGCTGCCCAAACCCCTCCTGCTGCTGCCCCTGCCCATCACACGGGGCTTAATTAATCTGGAGCTTACAAACACCACATCACTGGAACAAAAAATTTCCACTTGCACCTTAAAACTCGTTTCCCAGGTATTTTTAGGATAGCCCTCCTCCGTGGAGCTTCCCTCAGATGCCAGCACGGTGGTGGGACGGAAGGGGGAACCTCCAGTATGTGCAAATCCAGATTTTCCACACTCACCCAGAGCAGTAATTACTGAAAATTTAAATTAATTTGGTCCACAGCAGGGATTTGATGCTCCCTCATCAGAATTTCCTGAAAGCAGCTGTAGTTTCACCTACAGCTTTAGAAATAATATAAATATACACACACACACACACACACACACATACGTGTTATTTTCTCATCTCACATTCCCAGCAGACACAATACTGGCTGAAGAGCCAAATGCAAGAAGTCTGCTTGCCACTGTTTGGAGCTTTGATTTTGTGACAGCAAAATGTGAATTTCACCAAAAAATGTGAACCTCACCACTACCTGCCAACCCAGGGGCACAACAGGAGAGGATGTTCAGGGCTCTCCCCTGGCTGTGCTCGATATATGCAAAACTTCTCACCAGGAAATGCAGCACACTGTCTTGTCACACTGTTTTTGTGAAAAACAAAGGTATTTTTGCTGTGTAAATTAAGTTATAATTGCAGTCTTCCTACAGATGAAACGAGAGAGGCCAACTATGTTTTGATACGTGACTGATCCGTTTAATTTCACAATAGAAAAATGTATTAAAAAAAAAAAAGTTGAAGTCTGGATGGTTTGATACTCTAGAGAAATACTGACTCTATTTTCAATTATTGATGTTAGCATTCCCATGCTGCTGACAGATTTTTTCCCCCCCCCACCAAAGCTGGGACCAAACTAGAATCAGATTTTTATAAGTAGCAGCAAGCTCGCAGAGTTGCAATATTTTTACCTTGTCAGTGGATCAGGTGCTGTTCAGGAGTTGAATTTTTGAGGAAAATCAACCCAGTACACACAGCTCAATTTGCCTGGAGTTACAGCTACACAGAGAGACCAGACTCTGACCCAGAGGCTAAACCAGCCTCAAAAACATAAATCAAAAGAGTTCATGCAGGAGAGGAAGCCTAAAWGCAGAGAAAAAGGAGTATTTAACCCCTTCTTTATAAAGCAAATTTTTTTAGCACAGGTAACTGAAAATGACAAGGTAGCATCCCAAAATCTGGTGCCTCTCTGGTGAGGGCTAGGAGTGTTTAAATTCTGATATTTTACTCCCCCAGGCTAAATCCTGCTGCAGTAAAATGAGCAGAATTTAGAGTCTAGCCCCTCTCTGCCTAGCCAGATGCCAAGGGGGACCCTTGTAACCACTTTATATCCTGCAGGAATCCCTGGGCTGGAGATTTCCAAGCRTCACCGGGGGGACAGGTCACTCCTGGCCACTCTGAAAGGCTCCTGGCTCGGGGACACTCGTGTAGAACAAAGCATTTTGTACCCGAACCCAGCACTTTTGGTTAAATCTAACTCCCAAACACAGCGTGGGCAGAGCAGAGCCCTCTGTGGAGTCACCCAGGGGTTTGGGGACGCTGCAAAGCCACTCAGAGCTGTGCCCGACCCTCCCCTTCACTGCAAAAATCACCACTGTGCTCTCAGCAAAGCAACTTTCACAGGGCTAGTGTATTTTATATATAGAGATAGAGGAGTCTGGGCTCCAGGTGGGGAGTAACCCATGCAGTTCTGGGGTAAATTGTATATTTTTATGAACTTTTGAAGCACGGAATCTTGTTCACGGAGACATGCAGGGGGTGGGAGGGTTCTGMTGTAAATATGGAACGTGGATGTGGATGTATATTTTGTTCTGGTTTTGTTTTCAGTAGCCTTATGTGACGTGACATGACTTGCTACCCGAAATTTCGGGAGGTGGTTTGAGTTTGCTTTATAGGAACCCAGTAAAATGTATGGAAAACAAAAATGGGTATGGAAAATACCCTGGTTAGGAGGAACTTCCAGCAGTTAAKTTGTGTTTGCACCCATTTCAGAGGCCCATGAGTACTCTCAAGTCCATTTGAACAAAAGACTAAGGTTGAACACAAAAATCTGCTGAGGTTTTGGACCGTGAGGCTTCTTTTGCTTTGGCTCAGGCTTTCTGTGAGGTTTTCTTTTTTGTGTTGGGGGGTTGGTTTTTACAAGAAAGGACAAGGAGGTGCCACTTCCCAGGCTGCAGACCTATTAAAGGTCAATAAAAGGCTCTTTTCAGTCTGAATAAACCCCATCTGTGGGTTGCCAGCCTGTGACCATGTTCACAGGGGTCTGAGGATGAGGGAAGAGACGGGGATCTGACTCCATGTTTCAGAAGGCTTGATTTATTATTTTATGATATATATTATATTAAAACTATACTAAAAGAATAGAAGAAAGGGTTTCATCAGAAGGCTAGCTAAGAATAGAATAGAAAGAATGATAACAAAGGCTTATGGCTTGGACAGAGTCTGAGCCAGCTGGGCTGTGATTGGCCATTAATTAGAAACAACCMCATGAGACCAATCCCAGATGCACCTGTTGCATCCCACAGCAGCAGATAACCATTGTTTGTATTTTGTTCCTGAGGCCTCTCAGCTTCTCAGGAGGAAAATTCCTAAGGAAAGGATTGTTCATAAAAGATGGCTGTGACAGCAGCCCTGTAAAATCTCCCTGAACCCAGCGAGAGCAGAGCCCATGCAGGAAGCAGCTGGAGCAGGGTTTGGCTGAGGGCCTGAACCCCAGAAAAACTGCAGGAGGATTTCAGAGARGGGTGAAATTTGGGGAGAAAACCCCTGCCTGCAGGTATTTCACGTGCAGAAGAGCCAGCTCTCCCTGCCCTAACCTGCTCCAGGCGCTCCCACCTTGACACAGCCTCAGGAGACAGCTCAGCCCTGGGAAAAGCCACTTTTCCTTGGACACAGATCAGGTTATGGAGATGTTTGGGAGCTCAGAGCCAGCTGGGAAGAGCAGACAGGCGGAGCTGGCTGCCAGCACCCACATCTCGTGGCCTCATGGCCAAAGGAGCTTTGTGTKTGGTGGTCACCGTGGTGGTCACCACRTACTCTCACTCCTCCTGTTCCCAGAGTCACCAAAACTCTCACATCACCCAGCTGGCCACGGGAACTCCCCCAGCTCTCCCAAAAATCCCCATTCCTGGCAGGCACAGCTCACTGGGAGCATCTCAGTGCTTGGAATCAGAGTATATTAAATGACAAACTTCACCTGCTCGCTGATGGAAAAGCAAAATGTCATTTTTTTCAGCAAAAAAACCCCACAAACCTTTTCTGAAAGAGCTTTCAAGTCTCCTTCAAATGGACTTGAGAAGGGAAATGGTGCAATAACTCAGCTACTCTTGGAGCCCAAGAGCATCTTTGCTCCTGGAAATAGCTGCAACATTCTAATTAATCCTTACAAACCTGCATCAGTCCAGAAGCAGCCAGCCTCTAATAGAGGTAGTGTCACCTTTGAATCAGGTTCTTTAAGTGACGTTTAATGTTGTACTATTTGAATTGCTACTCTGTGTCCTTTATTTGGTTTTGTTTGTTGTTTTTTTTTTTTTTTTCCCACTTAATGATAATAATAAAAAATGGATTGGGAAAACAAAACAGTTTCTGTGTTCTGAAATTGTTATCCAGCCTTGTGTGTCTAGTGCAGGAAAAAGGAGCTTTTTTGCTGAATGATTTTGTTTTACAAAACCTAACAGGATTATAGAATAACTTAATGGTTTGGATTGGAAGGGACATTAAAAATAATTTAATTAAAAAATTTTWAAAAATTAAAAATGTTGAAAAATTAAAAATTAATTAGAAATTAAAAATCATTTAATTTCTACCCTCTGCCATGGGCAGGGACACCTTCCACTATCCCAGGTTGCTCCAAGTTTCATCCAACTTTGGGCACTACCAGGGGACATGGGGCAGCCACAGCTGCTCTGGGCACCCTGTGCCAGGGCCTGCCCACCCTCCCAGGGAGGAATTTCTCCAATATATCTATATATATCCAAACTAATATATATATATATATATATATATATATATCCAATCTAAAATATCCAATCTCCAGGATATCCAATCCAACCCTGCCCTGTGTCAGTCTGAAGCCGTTCCCTCTGACGGTGTTCACAGAGGTCTGAGGATGAGGGAAGAGAYGAGGATCTGACTCCATGTTTCAGAAGGCTTGRTTTATTATTTTATRATCTGTATTACATTAAAACTATACTAAAAGAAKAGAAGAAAAGATTTCATCAGAAGGCTAGCTAAGAATAGAAAAAGAATGAAAACAAAGGTTTGTGGCTCGGACAGAGAGCCCGAGCCAGCTGGGCTGTGATTGTCCATTAATTAGAAACAACCACATGAGACCAATCCCAGATGCACCTGTTGCATCCACAGCAGCAGATAACCATTGTTTACATTTCGTTCCTGAGGCCTCTCAGCTTCTCAGGAGGAAAGATCTTAAGGAAAGGATTTTTCATAGAAGATGTGACAGTTCCCGTCCCTTCAGCGCTCCCGATCAAACAGCAGTGACAGGACAAGGGCAGGGAGAATCAGGAAAATTGAGCTTGGTGCAGACCCTGGGAGGTGCCACCCTCATTCCTAAGGCAGTCACGTCTGCCTGTCCCTTCCCTCAAGGTCACCAACACCCCCAGACACCAAATGCCATCTCCAACCTGTCCAAGCTTCACCTCCACGTCTGCACAGCACCACCTCAGGCGTTATTTTCCGTGTTTCAAACCCATTTCCACACAATCCCACCCCTGCACGAGGCGTGTGCAGGAACACTTTGCACCTGAGCAGCCCAAATCCAGCAGGATTTCTGCTGCCAGGGAAGGTAATGAGCAGGCAGCAGCCTCCTCACACGTCCTCATTTCCCAGCCCAGATAATTGGAAAGGCAACATGTGATCTTGGTGGACATAATCGAGGCGTGCAGCATCTTAAGTGTTGCACTTCATTAACATTTAGCTTAAGGCAACGTTAACCAACAGTGATTCCTTGCTCCCCCAGTCCTGAATAAAGCTGATTTTTGTTTTCCTAGTGCTGCTGGAATGGATTGTTCCCCCCAGGAGGTACAGGGAGCTCCACCTCATTCCCAGGCACCCAATTTCTGCTGCAGGAACCGACGTGACTCTGAAGCCTCRGTGCTGTCACTGAGAAAACTTTAATGGAATAAAAGTTTGCTTTATCTCCTAGAAAATCCTGCAGGTTTCTATGGATAGGGAGGATTTCCAACCTAAGCTTTTATTGCCTGTAACATTTTTTCCCCACTATGATGAGAACCCATCAAAGAGGAAGATTGCAGTTCCTGGAGAAGCTTTGGATGGAGCATGAGTTACAAACCCATCACAGCTTCTCTGGGCACCCTGTGCCACCCTCACAGGGAGGAATTTCTCCCTGATATCCAACCCAACCCTGCCCTGGGTCATTCTGAAGCTGTTCCCATCCTGTCAGTGCTCCTGATCAAATGRCAGGGACAGGACAAGGGCTGGGAACATCAGGAAAATTGAGAGCCRGATCCAGGTTCCCCTCACTCTGCCACTCCTGAAAATTCACCTTTTTCCCCCAAACAACATCAGGGGCTGCTTCCTGCAACCACAGGGAGGGGAAGATGTGGATCTGCCTGCAGGAAAGAGGGAACCAGGTGGAAATACAGCAAAAAAATCCCTTCCCACCACGGGTTAACTTTGCACAGAATCGATGGGCTCTGATGTTGAGAGCAGCTGAAGTTCTGGCTCACTRCTCCCCCTTTGAGCAAGCACCACCAGGGCTTGTGCCAGACTCCTGAGCGATTGTGTTTAGCCTTTTTCAGCTGGGAAGATGAAATAACTGAGGATATTTCACAGCAGAACTCAAGCTGGATTTTGGGACGGAGGAGCCAAAAGCTCCCAGACAGGCCAGCCGAAGGAAGGAAGGAAGGAAGAGCAGGTCTGTGGGAAGGAAAGATTCATGCTAACCATCAACATCCTGGCTCCTACCACAAACCTCCCAACCTGCCAAGTGTGGGATGCAAGAAAAATGGCATCTTCCAGGATGTGAGGTTTTATTTCTTTCCTGTAAATTCCAGGCATCCAGAAGCACACAACATCAAACTCTCAGAGCTGGGCTGACGTCATGCCCAGAAGATTTTCTCTCCCCAGGCTCTGCAGGCCTGGGATTGATTTAGGGAGTTGTCCTGACCTCTTATTTTTCAGAGCACCTGCGTGGGGCTGTGCTGGAAAGAATCCCAGGGTGATGGAGGGTCATAAAAAAGGAGCTGGACAGCAGTTTGGGAAAGGAAAGACGCTCAGTGAGCAGGAGGTGATGAAATTCATCCTGAAGCTACAACCTGACACTGGCTGCACAGGAGGGGAACGCTTTAGAGTGGAGCACCTGAAGCAGAGGTGGACAAGAAGTGACATTCATGTCACCAAGCCTCTCATCTCCAGGCTGGCCTGGCCAAAAGAGAACACTTATTTTCCCTGGATCTTTCTGTAGCCAGTGGGGGAAGCAGACGCCCTCCAAGGAGGAATTTGGAACCTGAATGGAGGTTTGCGGCTTGAGTGAGCCCTTCTCAATCGTTTTGAGCACTGGGAGAATGGCTGCCTGTGCATTTTGTGTCTCCCCAAGCCTGAGAGAGATCCCAAAGGGTAACGAGAAGATGGAGAAGAGGCTGGAGGTTCCTCCTGGCCTGGGCTCTGTGCAGCAGCAGGCAGGATCCATCCCTGCCCAAGCTGACAGGGTCACTCCAGGCCTCGTCTGCAGCCAAGACGAGGCACAGCAGTTCAGAGAGCGCTTCCCTCATCCCAAAATAGGTCAGACTCTCTTTGCTATAACGGGAACTCAGCGGCGACGGCCTCACGCCGAGCCCGGGGACTGTGAGACACCAGAGCCGACGCGAAACGAATCCCAGCCCAGATCTGGGCGAGAACATCCCCCCTGCAGCCAGGCAGCTCCTGGGGCACACACACCCTGCAGGCTGGAGGGGAGCCCTGGCCAAGCATCTCCTCTTGGTTAGCACCTCTCATTTGAGGCTGCTGGCCCCCTTTGGGGTTAGCCTGGCTCTGAAGTGACCCAGCTTTCCTTCCTCCCTGCCAGGGCCTTCTCAGGGTCCCTCAGAGAGCCAGGAACAGGAGCCTGGAGGCCAAACCCCAGTTGTGTGCTCAGTCACGGGACCAGCTTGGTTTCCTGTCCAGCTCCACTCTGCAGTAGCTGTGTGGAACCCACAGCCAGCCTGTCTCTGTCCCCTGCAAATTACCACGGCAGGCTCTGAGCTGGTGAAGACAATAGCGTGCCTGGCTCCTTCTTCTGCATCAACACCATTCCCAAATGTACTTTTCCCTCCTAAACTTATTTAACCTCGCAACCAAGAGCCACAGGGATGGCGAGCTGTTTGTTCCAAGCCCAGATCTCCCGGGAGAGCAGGCACAAAGAATAGAAGGCAGCCTGGAGAGATGGGAAGAGGGAAAATCCAGAGCGGGATTCGAATGCGCCGCCCTTGGAGACGGTGCCAGTGACCTGCTAAGGGTCCAGCCATCATAAATAAATGCTGCTTTTATTGTCTGGCCAAGCACGGTAATGCCTGAGCCGCTTCCAGCGGGTGGGGCCAGGCTGCTCCGTGCTGAGACAAACCAGATGTGGCTCACGCGTGCTGCGAGGGATGCGCGCTGAGCCCCTCCTCACCCGCACAGATCAGGGGTTTGTCAGTGCCCCTCCAAAGCCCAGGATCAGGGTTTGTCAGTGCCCTATCAACCCCCAGGATCAGGGTTTGTCAGTGCCCTCTCAACCCCCAGGATCAGGGGTTTGTCAGTGCCCTCCAAAGCCCAGGATCAGGGGTTTGTCAGTGCCCT
>JACDOX010000424.1:312998-327686 GCA_014549065.1 Cardinalis cardinalis | reverse complement strand
CTACCTCTTGTATCTGAGAATAAAACTCAAGTCTCCTTTCAAAGGAGACTACTCAAGTCTACTTTCAAAGGATAGTAATAGTAATCCAATGGTTTTAGGAGCCACTCATCTTGGTGCAAGTCCAAGTGAAAGTAATGGACCTCTCACTAGTCCTAAACACATTCATACTCTTAACCCTAGTAACCCTCTCCACCCCCATCCTGTTYCCTCTTCTATCCAACAAGCTSAAGAACATCCCMAACACAATTACAAACACAGTCAAAACCTCCYTCTTAATCAGCCTAATCCCARCAGCAAYCTACATCCACTCTGGAGCAGAAAGCCTCACCTCMTTCTGAGAATGAARATTCATTAGAAACTTCAAAATCCCCATCAGCCTAAAAATAGACTTCTGCTCCCTTACCTTCTTCYCCATTGCACTGTTTGTATCATGATCTATCCTGCAATTTGCAACATGATACATGGCCTCAGACCCCTACATTACAACATTTTCCACCTACCTACTATTCTTCCTAATCGCCATACTCATCCTCATCATTGCCAATAACCTGGGCTGGGCAGGGCWGGGCTGGGCTGGGSACACAGCAGGAACAAGCTGGGGGTGTCCCCTGTTCCCCCTKCCCACGCACCCCCTCTGCAGTGAAGGAAGAGCCGTGTGAGGAGGATCCCAAGCCGGCGCAGCCCAAGGGCCCCCCCGGGTTCCCGCGGGATGTGTCGGCGGCTGAGCTGCTGCAGAGGCTGAGCCTGGCCCAGGAGGAGGAGCTGCTGTTCCTGCAGCTCCCGGACACCCTGCCCGGGCAGCCCCCCAGCCACGACTCCAAACCCAGCAAAGCTGAGCTGCACAGCGAGGACGGGCAGGTGCTGCTGGTGAAGCAGGAGAAGAGCCAGGTAGGGGCACGGTGGGGGTGTCCCGTCATCCCCTCCCCTTCTGTGCTGTCTCCCCCAAGCCCATGAGGATGTGCCCCCATCCCATGGTGTCCTTCCCACCCCATCCTGTGATGTCCCTCCATTCCATGGTGTCACTGTCCCCCCATCCCGTGGTGGCCTTTCCATCCCATCCCATGATGTTCCCCACATCTTTGTGGGGTTCATTCTCCTCCAATCCTGTGCTGTCCCCTTATCCCATGGTGCTGTCCCCACCAATCCCATGCTGGGATCCCAATCCCACACTGTGATCCCAGTCCCAGTGGGCTGATCCCAGTCCCAGTGGGCTGATCCCAGTCCCAAGGGGGCTGATCCCAGTCCCATGCTGTGATCCCAGTCCCATGCTGTGATCCCAGTCCCATGCTGTGATCCCAGTCCCAGTAGGCTGATCCCAGTCCCAGTGGGCTGATCCCAGTCCCGGGGGCTGATCCCAATCCCAAGGGGGCTGATCCCAGTCCCAGTGGGCTGATCCCAGTCCCAGRGGATGATCCCCGTCCCGGGGGCTGATCCCAGTCCCAGGGGCCGATCCCAATCCCATGGGGGCTGATCCCAGTTCCAGGGTCTGATCCCAGTCCCATGCTGTGATCCCAGTCCCAGTGGGCTGATCCCAGTCCCGGGGGATGATCCCAGTCCCAGGGGCCGATCCCAATCCCAAGGGGGCTGATCCCAGTCCCGAGGGCTGATCCCAATCCCAAGGGGGCTGATCCCAGTCCCAGGGGATGATCCCCGTCCCGGGGGCTGATCCCAGTCCCAGTGGGCTGATCCCAGTCCCGGGGGATGATCCCAGTCCCGGGGGATGATCCCAGTCCCGGGGGATGATCCCAGTCTCGAGGGCTGATCCCAGTCCCAGAGGGCTGATCCCAGTCTCGAGGGCTGATCCCAGTCCCAGAGGGCTGATCCCAGTCCCGAGGGCTGATCCCAATCCCAAGGGGGCTGATCCCAGTCCCGCTGTGCCGTGCAGGAGGCCAAGCAGGCAGAGAACATCTGCACCCTGGCCGACCTCCCCGAGGGCCAGGTGGGGAAGCTGCTCATCCGAAAGTCGGGAAAAGTGCAGCTGGTGCTGGGCAAGGTCACCCTGGACGTGACCATGGGCACCCCCTGCTCCTTCCTACAGGTATGGAAGGGACCCCATTTGGGGAGTTTCACCCCAGAATAACCCCATCTGGGGGGTCGTGCTGRCAGTGGGGAAGGCTCCTGCTGGTCCCCTCGGGGAGCAGTGGGGTCTCCCAGGGGTTCCTGTGGCTCAGGGCTGTTTGTGCCCCCTGGAACAGGAGCTGGTGTCCGTGGGCATCGGGGACAACCGCACGGGTGAGATGATGGTGCTGGGCCACGTGAGGCACAAGCTCGTCTGCTCCCCGGACTTTGAGGCTCTCCTGGAGCACAGGCACCGGTAGCCCAGGGGGTCCCAGCCCCCCCAGACCCCAGGATGGACCCTCAGCCCCTCCAGATGTGCCTTTGGGCCGTGGGCAGGGGGCTGGGGACCCCAGCCCTGTGCTGTGATCCCAATGGATCCCGAGCGATCCAGAGCCAGCTCCCAGCTGGTGTCCGGCCGTGTCCCCCACACCAGCGGCTCCCCCCAGTGCCAAACAGGGATCTCGGGGTGTGTGGGGGGCTGTGGGGTGTCCCCCAGCTCTGTKGACACGCTGGTGGGAGCAGGACACACGTCCTGGGGGAAAAACCTGGAATAAAACCTCTTTTCCCCTGTGTCAGTCTGGTTCTGTCACCTCTGCTGGGCCCTGCAAGGCCTTGGGGTCCCTGGGTGTGGCTGCAGCGGGTGGGGGGCACTGGGTGACCTGTCCTGGGGGGGTGACAGGGCTGTCAYCGTGGAGCCAAAGCTCCCTGGATGCCACCAGCCCCTGGGCAGGAGCAGGGATGGGGGCAGTGACCACCTGGGCAGGGCTGGGCCTGCACTTGCCCCTCTCACGGTGATCTCCCACCCCATCCCATCCTAAACCCACCCCCCATCTGACCCTGCCCTCCCAATTCCGTATTATCCCGATGCCGTATTATCGCGATTCTGTATTATCCCAATTCCGTATTATCCCAATTCCTTATTATCCCAATGCCGTATGAGCCTAATTCCGTATTATCCCGATGCCGTATTATCCCGATGCCGTATTATCGCAATGCCGTATTATTGTGATGCCGTATTATCGCAATGCCGTATTAGCCCTATGCCGTATTATCCCGATGCCGTATGAGCCTAATTCCGTATTATCCTGATGCCGTATTATCACAATGCTGTATTATCGCAATTCCGTATTATCGCAATGCCGTATAATCGCAATTCCGTATTATTGCAATGCCGTATTATCGCAATTCCGTATTATCCCCATGCCGTATTACCCCAATTCCGTATTATCGCAATGCCGTACTATCCCAATTCCATATTATTGCAATGCTGTATTATCCCGATGCCGTATTAGTGCAATGCCGTATTATCGCAATTCCGTATTAGCCCAATGCTGTATTATCCAGATTCCATATTATCGCGATGCCCTATTATCCCGATTCCGTATTATTGCGATGCCSTATTATCCCGATTCCGTATTATTGCAATGCCGTATTATCGCAATGCTGTATTAGCGCAATTCCGTATTATCGCAATTCCGTATTATCCTGATTCCGTATTATCCCGATTCCGTATTATCCCAATTCCGTATTATCCCAATGCCGTATTATCCCAATGCTGTATTATCCCGATGCCGTATTATCCCAATGCCGTATTATCCCGATTCCGTATTAGCGCAATTCCGTATTATCCCAATGCCGTATTATCGCGATTCTGTATTATCCCCCACTCCTGCCCCATCCCACCCCTCCCACCCCATCCCCACCTTCCTGTCCCATTTTACCCTTCCAATTCCATCTCATCCCCCCTCCTGCCCCATTCCATCCTGCCCATCCCATTTTACCCCCGAATTCCATTTAACCTTTTCCTGCCCATCCCATTTTACCCCCGAATTCCATTTAACCCTCTCCTGCCCATCCCACTGGATTTTAACCCCCAAATTTCATCTAAACCCTTTCCTGCCCACCCCATTTTACCCCTGTTCCCACCCATCCCATTTTACCCCCCCGAATTCCGCCTTAACCCTCTCCTGCCCATCCCATTTTACCCCCAAATTCCATTTTAACCCTTTCCTGCCCATCCCATCCCATTTTACCCCCCCAATTCCACCTTAACCCTCTCCTGCCCATCCCATTTTACCCTGTTCCCACCCCATCCCATTTTACCCCCAAATTCCATTTTACCCCTTTCCTGCCCATCCCATTTTACCCTGTTCCCACCCCATCCATTTTACCCCCCCAATTCCATCTTAACCCTCCCCTGCCCGTCCCATTTTACCCCCAATCCCGTATTCTCCATTCCTTCTCTACCCAATCTTCCTTTCCTCCCGTCATGCCCGCGCCCTATTTTGCATAACCCCGCCCACTCCCCCTCTGACCACGCCCTCCTTTCCCACCCCCGCCCTTTGCTCGCGTGCTTCCCTCCTCCCGGGCGCGCGGCGTTGTGGGCGTGTCCTCGGCGCCGCCCAATCAGCCCCGCGTCCGCGCGTGGGCGGGGCCGCGCATGCGCTCGGGGCGGCGGCGGCGGCGTGGCTGCGGCTCCGSCTCCGGGCGCGTCTCGACGGGGCGGTCATGGACCCGCCGCGGCCCTTCCGCCCGCCCCGGCCCGCCGTGCCCATGGCCAGGGGGCTCCGCGGCCTCGCCGCCTTCTCCCCTCGCCCGCCCTCGCCCGGCCCCGCCCAGCCCCGAGCCGCCTCCTCGCCGTTCCCCGCGCTGTTCCGCGGGCTGGGCCTGGAGGAGCGGCCTCTGGAGCGGCCCCTCGGTAGGTGCCGGTGCTGCGGGGCTGCAGGGGGCCCGGCGGGSCCCGCTCCGCCGCTCACGGGGCCCTGCTCCCGCAGGCCGGGGTGGCKCTGGCGATGCGAAGGCTGCGGCTCCGCCCGGCCCGGTGCAGCGGCAGAAGGAGCAGGAGAAGGACGAGGGGGCAGCGCTGGCGGCGCTCCCCACGCGTGGGCAGTGAGTCCCCCACAGCCCTGAGCCCCCGAACCCTCAGTGCCGCCCTCCTCTGGGGCCGCCTGTTCCCCTCCATCTTTCCTGTCGCTCCTGTCCTGCCCCCATCCCCTCTCCCCCTCCATCCCCTCTGTCTCCCCTGCCCCGTAAATCCGCCCTATTCCCTTATTCCCTCTGTTCTCCCCATCTCCCCCGTCCCTCCCATCCCTTTATCCCAAACTCGGCTGTTTTGAGCCCCCAGGCTGCAGCGGGGCAGGAGGAATGGGGGGATTTCGGGGGATCGGGCTCCTCGCTGGGGGTTTGCAGCCAGGCCACCCCCAGTGTGTCCCCAGGGTGTGCCAGGGCTCACCGCAGCCCCCCCTGGGGACGCAGGATCCTGTGGAAAGGCAGAGGGGACGCGCTGCCCGCCCCGCCTGGACGAGCCGCCCCCGCCGTGCCCGCCCCGAGCCCACCCAGCCCCCAGCCCTGCCCGACGGCCGTGCCCTCCCCGGAGCCCCCCCCAGCTGCTGCCAGGCCGTAAGTGGCGTCCCCAGCCGCCCGTCTTGGGGGGCAGGTGCTGCTGGGTCGCCGCTGACCCGCTGTCCCTCGCAGGGCCCAGGGGACGAAGGCGGTGGCCAAGGGAGCCACCATCCCCGTGGGGCTGAACTTTGTGAAGATTCACTGCCAGAACGAAGCTGTCTACCAGTACCACGTGACCTTCAGGTGATAATGGGGGGCCGGGCTCCCCCACAGCCCCTCGAGGTTGGGGGGTCCCCAGSCGGAGCCCTCTGGGTCCCTCCTGCTGTCCACGCTGCCATGAGGTGGAGCGGCCCCAGCACAATGAAGAGCTCTGGGTTTTGGCTTTCAGGGGGGATTTTTGGGGGGCCGAGCGAGGTCTGGGGGGGGCAGAGGAGGGAGAAAAGGCCCTGTGTGCCCCCAGCCCCGAGGTGGAGTGCAAGGCTGCCCGCTTTGCCATGCTGAAGGAGCAGCACGCCGTCACCGGGGACGTGATCGCCTTCGACGGCTCCATCCTCTTCCTGCCCATCCAGATCCCCAAGGTAAGGGGTAGGGGGGTCTCCCCTGCTTTGGGGGTACGGGGGTGCCCCTGTTTTGGGTGGGAGAACCCCCTCTGGCCCTGCCCAAGGTCAGCCTGAAGGCTCAGAGGAGCAGCGATGGGGAGGAGATCTTCATCAACATCCAGATGACCAAAATCCTGGAGCCCAGCTCGGATCTCTGCACCCCCTTTTACAACGTGGTGTTCCGCAGGTGAGGGACCAGGGAGAGCCTCCCTGAGCTCCAGGGAGGAGAGCCCCTTCCTCCTCCTCCTCCTCCTCCCTGTCAGTCCTCATTCAGCCCTGCTTTTCCTTCCCTAGGGTGATGAAAATTTTAAACATGAGCTTGGTTGGGAGACATTTCTTTGAGCCTGCCCAGGCYACCACCCTACAGAAATACAGGTGGGTGTTGGCACCTTCCTTCCCACAGAGTCATCCCTGTTTCCCTGGAAACTGGGAAGCGTTCCCGGGTCAGCCTGACTTTGGCCGTTCTGAGAAGTTGGGAGCTGGGAAATGAATCCCTGAGTTTTGGGGGGTTCCTGGGCTAACTCAGGCCTCTTTTCTTGTGGGCACAGCCTCCACATCTGGCCGGGATACGCCGTCAGCATCCGGAGGAAGGACGGGGGGCTCTTCCTCATGGTGGACGCCATCCACAAGATCATCCGCAGCGAGTCCGTGCTGAGCGTGATGTGAGAGCAGCAACGAAACCCCAGAGGCTCCGAGGACAGAGCTGCTGTTTTAATTGTGGGATAGCATGGGGGGGGAGCATTCCATGCCTCTCTTTTCCCAGGCAAACCATCCACTCCCAGAGCCAGAGGACGTTCCAGGACGAGTGCGCCAAGCAGCTGGTGGGGAGCGTGGTCATGACTCGCTACAACAACCGCACCTACCGCGTGGACGACATCGACTGGGACAAGACCCCCAAGGACACCTTCACCCTGGCCAGCGGGCAGGAGATCACCTTTGTGGAGTACTACAGGTGAGGAGGAGCTGCTGGATCACCCCTGGGAATGGGCAGGGGCTGATCCGAGGTGGGGCAGTGGGAGCAGGGAGGTTTTGCTGCCCACGGCGGGGGTTTGGGTTTCGGTTCCAAAGCGAAATTCCAGGCTTGTGTGACGATGCTGTTTTTCCAGCAAGACCCATGGGATCACCATCAGGGAACTGGACCAGCCCCTGCTCGTCCACAAGCCCAAGGAGAAACAGACACCACAGGGGAGGGTGAGCCAGGCACAGAGATCTACAGGCTGCTCTGGGCTCCTCCAGGCCAGAGAGATCCACGGGTTGCTCTGGGCTCCTCCAGCCCAGAGAGATCCATGGGCTCCTCCAGCCCAGAGAGATCCATGGGCTGCTCTGGGCTCCTCCAGCCCAGAGAGATCCATGGGCTCTTCCAGGCCAGAGAGATCCATGGGCTGCTCTGGGCTCCTCCAGCCCAGAGGGATCCACGGGCTCCTCCAGCCCAGAGAGATCCACGGGCTCCTCCAGCCCAGAGAGATCCATGGGCTCTTCCAGGCCAGAGTGATCCATGGGCTCCTCCAGCCCAGAGTGATCCATGGGCTGCTCTGAGCTTCTCCAGCCCAGAGAGATCCATGGGCTCCTCCAGCCCAGAGAGATCCATGGGCTCTTCCAGCCCAGAGAGATCCATGGGCTCCTCCAGCCCAGAGTGATCCATGGGCTCCTCCAGCCCAGAGAGATCCATGGGCTCCTCCAGCCCAGAGTGATCCACGGGCTGCTCTGGGCTCCTCCAGCCCAGAGAGATCCACGGGCTGCTCTGGGCTCCTCCAGCCCCTGGGGAGAGCAGGAATTCCCAGCCCCTGGAACACTGACAGTGTCTGTCCCTCCCTGCAGCACCAGCTGCAGATGGTGTTGCTCGTGCCAGAGCTCACCTTCCTCACCGGCCTCTCCGACCTCCGCAAGAACAATCGCATGCTGAAGGTCAGAGCCTGTCTTATGCCCTGCTCCCAGCTTTGCCCAGGGGTTGGGGGGAGCCCTGCCCTGCTCCCAGCTTTGCCCAGGGGTTGGGGGGAGCCCTGCCTCACCTCTGGGTGTTGCTGGTGCAGGAGGTGATGTGGGAGATGATCCAGAGTCCCCAGCAGCACTACCAGCGCCTCCGCGGCCTCCTGCGCCGCATCCGCGACACCCCGGACGCTTCCCGGGAGCTGCAGCGCTGGGGGCTGGTCCTGGACACTGATATCTACAGGGTAAGGGCTCTGGGGCTCCTGGCCTTCCCCTGGCCCCCAGGCAGAGGAGGCAGCTCCGGAGAGTCCCGCTCTGCCCAGACCCAGGGTCACATCCTGCCCGTGGAGCGCATCAACCTCCGGCACCGCTCCTTCCTTCCCGCCGAGGAGCTGGGCTGGCACCGCGAGGTGACGAAGGAGGTGCCCATCGCCGTGGTGAGCAGAGCCTGCCCTGCTGGGGACAGCTGGGCTGGGTTTTCCTGAGCGCTGGCGTTCTGCCTGAGCCCCTTCCAGCACAAACCCTTCCCTTGTTTGTGTTGGATTTGCGCTCCAGCCTGTTTTTCCGAAGGAGTTGGAGGTATGTGGCTGTGGTGTCTGCTTTCCCACCTCATCCCAGGGTGGAGGGAGCTTTTCACATGCAGGAATTGGCTGGAATTCAGTCCAGATTTCACTTGGGTCACTTTCCCTTTCCCAAATTCCCCTCTGTGCTGCAGGTTCCTCTGGGGCCAAATTCCCTCTCCCAAATTCCCCTTTGTGCTCCAGATTTTTCTTAGGCCACTTTCTCTCTCCCAAATTCCCCTCTGTGCTGCAGGTTCCTCTGGGGCCAAATTCCCTCTCCCAAATTCCCCTTTGTGCTGCAGATTTCTCTTGGCCCACTTTTCAAAATTCCCCTCTGTGCTCCAGGTTCCTCTTGGCCCGAATTCCCTCTCCCAAATTCCCCTCTGTGCTCCAGGTTCCTCTTGGCCCGAATTCCCTCTCCCAAATTCCCCTCTGTGCTTGGTAGGTTTCTCCTCTCCCAAACAGGAACGTGCTGCGTGGATTGGATTGCAGAAACACCCCCAACCCACAGCCTGTGCTGGCTTTTCCAGATCTCCATCAATTCYTGGCTCCTGATCTATCCCAAGAGGCTGCAGCAGCTGGCCAAGGACCTGCTGGCATCCATGAGGAGCAGCTGTGGGGCCATGGGGATGCAGGTGGGACAGCCCTCGGTGCAGGAGCTGCGTGATGATCGCATCGAGACCTACGTGAGGGCCATCCAGAGCTCCTTGGGGAGCCAGGTGAGGAGCAGGGAGGTCTTTGGGAAGGTGGGGAGGGAGCCTTGAGCATCCAGAGCTCCTTGGGGAGCCAGGTGAGGAGTGGCAACATCCCTGGGGAATCTTTGGGAAGGTGGGATGGGAGTCTGGACCATCCAGAGCTCTTTGGAAAGCGAGGTGAGGAGTAGGGATCATTGAGAAGGTGGGATGGGAGTCTGGACCATCCAGAGGTCCTTGGGAAGCCACAAAGAGCAGGGACATCCCTGGGGATCTTTGGGAAGGTGGGATGGGAGTCTAGACCATTGAGAGCTCTTTGGGAAGCCACAAGGAGCAGGGACAGCCCTGGGGCATTTTTGGGAGGATGGGATGGGAGCCTAGACCATCCAGAGCTCTTTAGGAAGCCAGGTGAGGACCAAGGAGATCTTTGGGAAGGTGGAATGGGAGCCCAGACCATCCAGACCTCCTTGGGAAGCCACAAGGAGCAGCCACAGGATCCTCTGGGGGATCTTTGGGAAAGTGAGATGGGAGCTTTGACCATCCAGAGCTCTTTGGGAAGCCAGGTGAGGAGTGGGGATCATTGAGAAGGTGGGATGGGAGCCCATGTCAGGGCCAGGTGAGGAGCCGGGACAGCCTTGGGGAATCTTTGGGAAGCACTGGAGGAGCTCAGCCTGCTGAAGAAGAGGCTCAGGGGGACCTTATTTTTCCCTAAAAAGCCATGACAGGAGTGTGAAGTCAGGTGGGGTTGAGAACAAAGGACAGGACGAGAGGGAACAGCCTCAAGCTGTGCCAGGGGAGGCTCAGGTTGGACACCAGGAGGAATTTTTTCATGGAAAAGGGGGTATAAAAGAGGAAAGGTGGTTAAATTTCCTTTCATGGAAAGGGGGGTTAAATACAGGAAAAGTGGTTAAATTTCCTTCCATGGAAAGGGGGGTTAAATGCAGGAAAAGTGGTCAAATTTCCTTCCATGGAAAGGGTGGTGAAATCCAGGAACGGGCTGCCCAGGGAGGCAGCGGAGTCCCCATGCCTGGAGGTGTGGATGTGGCCCCTGGGGACGTGGGTTACTGGTGACCTTGGGTTTGTCTCAGTGGTCCAGGAGGGCTTTCCCAACCTGAACAATTCCATGATTCCCCTCAGGACAAGGTGCAGCTGCTCCTGTGCATCATCCCTGGTGGCAGGGACGACATCTACGGGGCCATCAAGAAGATTTGCTGTGTGCAGAACCCTGTGCCCTCCCAGGTGGGCTGGGACCCCCATCCCTGGCAATCCCTGGCTGTCTCCAGCCTCCCTTTGCCCTGAGTTTTCCCTCTCCACAGGTCATCAATGCCCAGTCCCTCATGGGCCATCCTGGCAAGATCAGGAGCGTGGTGCAGAAAGTTCTGCTGCAGATCAACTGCAAGCTGGGCGGGCAGCTCTGGGGTGTTGATATCCCACTGGTAAGGCAGGAACACCCTGGGAAGGGGCCTGGGATGAGCCTGGAAGCTCTGGAGGGGTTGGGTTGTTGTGGATTATTTGGATTATTGTGGGTATGRGCTGGATGAATTGGGGTTGGCCTCTCTTGGGTGCTCATGAGTCCCTTGTAGTTGGAGGGATCCAAGTTTGGAGGTGCCTGACTTATCCCTAAATCCCACCTGGCTGTTTTTCCCCCTTCCAGAAGCAGCTGAGGGTTGTTGGCATGGACATTAGCCCTAAATCCCACCTGCCTTTTGTTGGCATGGACATTACCCCTAAATCCCACCTGCCCTGTACCCTCCATTATCCCTAAATCCCACCTGCCTTCCCCCTTTCCAGAAGGAGCTGAGTGTTGTGGGCATGGATGTTCTCCCTAAATCCCACCTCTTTTCCCCTTGCCAGAAACAGCTCAGTGTTTTGGGCATGGCCAGTATCCCTGAATTCCATCTGCCTTTCCCTGCTCCATTAACCCTAAATCCCACCTCTGTTCCCCCCTCCAGAAGCAGCTGATGGTTGTGGGCATGGACATTGCCCCTAAATCCCACCTGCCTTTCCCTGCTCCATTATCCCTAAATCCCAGCTCTGTTCCCCCCTCCAGAAGCAGTTCACAGTTGTGGCCATGGCCATTATCCCTAAATCCCACCTCTCCTCCCCTCTCCAGAAGCAGCTGATGGTGGTGGGCATGGACATCCACCACAGCAAGAGCCAGGGGATGCGCTCTGTCATCGGCTTCGTGGCCAGCATGAACCAGTACGTGGCTCCCTGGGAAAGGGAGGAGGTTTTCCCGCCCTGCCCTGGCGATTTTGGGCTGTCCCACCCCAAATTCCCCTTTCCTTGGCTGGGAAGGGGGTGAGGGGGCTGCTSTCCCCTGCTGTGCTCAGCCAGGTCTCCCTCAGCACTGGGCTGGGAATGCTGAGCCAGGGCCGGTTTGGGGTTGCACAAGAGCTCCGTGGACTTTGCCTGGTGCTGGGGGGGCTCCTCCAGGCTGCTCATYCCCCTTCCATCCCCAGCATCCTCACCAAGTGGTACTCCAGGGTGGTTTTCCAGATGCCCCACCAGGAAATCGCCGACAGCCTCCGGCTCTGCCTCTCCCAGGCCCTCAAGCGCTTCTACGAGGTGAGGCCGCCCAAAACCACCCTCCTGTGGCTCCTCATTCCCCAAAACCAAGGGAAAACCTCCCAAACTTCCAGCCTGGAGACGTGCAGGGGAGCAAACCTCCCTGGCAGCCTTTGGACTGGATGTGGGGCTGGGACAGCTCATCCTTATCTGGGGACGTGCCTGGGGATCGGTTTGCTCAGGGGGAAGTGCCACGTTACAGCTCCCAGGGGCTGTCCCTTGTCCCCAGCGTGAGAAAAGCAGCCTGGGACAGGGCAAGGGCCAGGGAAAGTCCCTGCTCTTGGCATTTTCCCAGAGAAACCTCATCCCTGCAAGTGTCCAAGGCCTCCTTRGAGCAACCTGGGGTGGTGGAAGGTTCCCTGCCCATGACAGGGGTGGGATGGGCTTTAAGGTCCCTTCCAGCCCAAACCATTCCAGGATTCTTTGATTTTATTTCCCCATCCCTCTGTGGATGCTGCAGGAACAGCCCTGGACACTGGGAATGTGCTGGGCAGGAGGGCCTGGAAGGACAGGGAATGGCTTCCACAGCCAGAGGGCAGGGGGTGGGAGATGGGGAAGGAATTCCTGGCTGGGATGGAATTCCCAGAGCAGCTGTGGCTGCCCCTGGATCCCTGGCAGTGCCCAAGGCCAGCTTGGAGCACCCTGGGATAGTGGAAGGTGTCCAGCCYRTGGCAGGGGGTGGAATGAGATGATTTTAAGGCTCCTTCCCACCCAAATCAGTCTGGAATTCTGTGATTAATTCAAGCACATCCCTCCCCAAACCCACCCCGAGCTGCATTTCTGTGGGGACTCATTGAATTCCCAGCTCCATCCCAACACCCAGACTTCTCTTGATCAGGGAATATTTCCCCACCTCCCTCAGCTAATCCTGTGCATGGCAGGGAGGTAAAAAGGAGCTGATTTTTCCCATTTGCTCCCCAGCTGAACCACTCCCTGCCCATGAAGATTGTGGTGTATCGGGATGGGGTGTCTGACCCCCAGCTGGACACAGTGCTCAAGTACGAGGTGCCCCAGCTCCAGAAGAGCTTCCACACCTTCCAAAATTACCAGCCCAGCCTCGTGGTCATGGTGGTGCAGAAGCAGCTGAGCACAAACTTCTACTGCCTGACAGGAGAGGAGTTTGTGTCCCCTCCCCTGGGCACCGTCATCGACCACGGCGTCACCAGCTCGGACCGGTGAGAGGCAGAGCTGGGGCTGGGGGAGCTGGGCTGGGGTGAAAAACACCCTGGGGAGGGATAAAAAACACCCCCAGGGGAAAAAATTAACCTGGGTGTAGAAAAAACGGAGATAAAAATGCCCCAGGGTGGGAAAAAATCCACCCTCGGTGGGAAAAAATGGCTGTAAAAGCACCCCAAGGTGCAAAAAAAAATAGTTGTAAAAATAGCCCAAGGTGCAAAAAGAACCTCAGAGTGCAAAAAAATTCCCAAGGTGACAAATTGTAAAAATAGCCCAAGGTGTTGGAAAAAATCCAGCCCAAGGTGTTGGAAAAAATCCAGCCCAAGATGTAAAAAATGGTGTGTAAAAGCCCCCCAGTTTGCAAGAAAATGGTTGGAAAAATACCATAAGGTGTTTCATCATTTATTGTTTTTACAGAATAAAGCACTCTGGTATAAAAACATCTTGAGTGCAATAAAAAGGTTCTAAATGGATAAAAAATTTTATTTTGCACCCCAGGGTGCATAAAAAAAATAACCAAAGTGGAAGAAAAACGGTGGCAAAACAATCCAGGGTGCAAAAAAAATTCCTGTGGAGGCAAAAAATAAACCCTTGTGGTTCAAAACCTTGTGGTATAAAAAGCTCAGTCTGGGCTTCAGAGCACCCTGAGGTGCCCAAATCCTCATTTTGGGGTGGAACAAAAAGAGAACTGGGGTTTGTTTTGCCCTTGCAGGGAGGATTTCTTCCTGCTGGCCCATCACTCCCGGCAGGGCTGCAGCGTTCCCACGCGCTACATCTGCATGTGGAACACGGCCAACCTCAGCTACGAGCACCTCCAGAGGTAAGGGGGGCCCTGGCACCCCAAAATCCTCCCTGGGCARTGGGGGAGACCCTAAAAATCATCCAGGGGAAATGCAGGAGTTCCTGAGATTCTGCAGCACCCCAAAATCCTCTCTGGGAAGTGGGAGAGACCCTTAAAATCATCTAGGGGAAATGCAGGAGTGCCAGAGTTCCTGAGATCCTGCAGCCCCCCAAAATTTTGTAGAGGGAAGGGGAGGGACCCTCAAAATCATCCAGGGGAAAGGGCAGGAGTCCCAGAGCCACCCCAGTATCCCACAGTCCCTCAAAATCCTCCCTGGAGAAGGGGAGAGACCCTCAAAATCATCCAGGGGAAATGCAGGAATCCCAGAGTTCCTGAGTTCCTACAGCACCCCAAAATCCTCCAGAGGGAGTGGGAGAGACCCCCAAAATCTTCCAGAGGAAGGAGCAGGAGTCCCAGAGTTCCTGAGATCCTCCAGCACCCCAAAATCTTCTCTGGGGAGTGGGAGAGACCCCCGAAATCCTCCCTGGGGAATGGGGGAGACCCTTATAATCATCCAGGGGAAATGCAGGAATCCCACAGTTCCTGAGATCCTGCAGCRCCCCAAAATACTGCAGAGGGAAGGGCAGGAATTTCTGCAGCTGCCCAAGATTCCAGAGCCCCCCAGTTCCCTGGACAGGGTTCTTACAGCCCCCCAAAATCCTCCCTTGGAAGTGGGAGAGACCCTCCAAATCCCATTTCTCCCTCTTCCAGGAGGGCTCTGGACCTGGCTCTGTCTCCTTTTCCGGGAATCCCAAATCCCAATTCCCTCCCTGTCCCAAGGACAGGGAATAGCTGAGAGCAGGTTCCAGGAGGGATCTGGACCTGGCTCCGTCCCCTTTTCCAGGAATCCCAAATCCCCTTTCTCCCAAGGACAGGGACAGCTGGAAGCAGGTTCTAGGAGGGACCTGAACCTGGATCCATCCCCT
>JACDOX010000424.1:301778-312864 GCA_014549065.1 Cardinalis cardinalis | reverse complement strand
TGGGACAGCTGGGAGCAGGTTCTGGGAGGGATCGGCACCTGGATCCATCCCCTTTCCTGGAAATCCCAAATCCCATTTCTSGGACAGCTGRGAGCAGTTTCTGGGAGGGATCYGGACCTGGCTCCATCCCTTTTCCAGGAATCCCAAATCCCAATTCCCTCCCTGTCCCCAGGCTGACCTTCAAGCTGTGTCACCTGTACTGGAACTGGCCGGGCACCGTCCGCGTCCCTGCCCCCTGCAAGTACGCCCACAAGTTGGCATTCCTGGTGGGCCAGGTCCTGCACCACGAGCCCAGCGCCCAGCTCTGCGAGCAGCTCTTCTTCCTGTAACCTGCCAGGACCCAGGAATCCGGGATTGCGCCGGGAAATCCGGGATTGCGCCGGGAAAACTGGGATTGCACCTGGAATTCCCGCTGCTGTTTGCCCCCCTGCCGAGGGGGATCTTCCTCAATTCCCTGTTCTGGTGTTAATTTATTGTTTGTTGCAGCAGCATCCCAGGGCTGTGGGGTTTTATTTTGGGAATTATCCCCGTGGGGATGACCCCAAAGGAATATCCTGCTGGTTTCCAGGCCTCCCAGTAAAGGGAGGTTGAGTTAATGAGCCCCAAAAGTGCTGCTGCTCCCACAGCTCCTCCCTATGCAGGTGCTGGATGTAAATCCCAAAGATTTCAGGTTTTTTTTCCCTCCCAGTTTCTTGCATTTCCATGCAGGTTTAAAGTTTTTTGGTTTTTTGTTTTTTTTTTTTTTTTTTTCCTGGGCTTTTCCAAGCTGCTGTTGAACAAACCAAAGCTCCAGTTTGGCCGGTTCTCCCGTCCTTGAGGAGTCACTGGTTTTCCAAGGAGAATTCTTTGTGGATTCAGGTTGTTACCCCAGGGAAAGGTTGGAGTTTTCACCTATTTTAGGTGCTTTTTCTGAAGTTGGAATCCCCTCCTTTTTCTCTTCCCTGTAACCAGTTTTTTGGTTCTTTCCAATAAAATCGTTGCTGGCAGCTGCTCCCTCGTGGATTTTGGGGGGGTGCTGGTGGCCACATCCTGCTCCTCATTTTTGGGGGATCCCAGGATGGAGCAGGGACACTCGGGGGGGTCACAGCAGCAGTGCCACCGCCGCTGTCACCTTGTGCCCCGGGTTAATCATTTATCCCTGTTTATTTGCCAATCCCGGCGGACTTTGGCAGCGTGGCCCAGCCTGGGGTGGGATTTAGGAACAAATCTTGGTCCTGGGGGTGCTGGGCTGGGGTTTTGGGGTCTCTCCCCCCAGCTCTGACCCCATCCAGCAGCATTTTCTACCCCAAATCTGCCTTTTCCTTGTCCCTGCCAGCTCCTTGGCACAGGGAGAGGAGCCAGGGTGGCTCTGCCTGCYTGGATTTGTCCCCCCTGGGTTTTTCCGGGGGGTCCTTGGGGTCCCCCAGCCCCACCCCAGGGGATGTTGGTGCTGTGACCCCTCGGGAAGGGCTTGAGGGGGGTCCCAGGGGGTGTTTGGAGGGGTCCTGGGGGTGCCCTGTGCCCCTAAAGGGTGTTTGAGGTGCCCCCAGAGGGGTCTTGGGGGATCTGTGGGGTCCCTTGGGGTCTTGGTGCCCTCAGGGTGGGTGTCCAGTGGGGTCCCAGTACCCCCAGATGGCTTTTTTGGGGTCCCAGAGCTCCTGGGCTGTGTTTGGGGGTCCCGGTGCCCCAGCGTGGGTGTTTTGGGGTGATCCCAGGGGATGTTTTGGGGCAGTCTGGGGGGTCCCAGGTGGGATTTTTGGGGTCTCGGTGCTCCTGGGGTGCGTTTGGGGCTCTTTGGGGGGCCCAGTGCCACAGAGAGGGGGCTTGGAGCAGCTTGGGGATCTCGGGTGGGATTTTTTAGGGGGTCCTGGATGGGATTTTGGGGTTCCTGAGTGGGGTTTTTGGGGAGTCCTGGATGGGGTTTTAGGGGTTTCCGGGTGGGATTTTTGGGGGTTCCCGGGTGGCATTTTTGAGGGGGTTTTGGGTGAAAATTTTGGGGATCCTGGGTAAAATTTTGGGGGTTCTGGGTAGGATTTTTAGGGAGTTCCCGGGTGAGGTTTTTGGGGGTTCCTGAGTGGGATTTTTTAGGGGATCTTGAGTGGGATTCTTTTGGGGATCCCGAATGGGATTTTGGGGGGTCCTGAATGGGATTTTTTAGGGGGTTCTGGGTGAAAATTTTGGGGATCTTGGGTAAGATTTTTGGGGCTCTGGGTAGGATTTTTTAGGGGTTCCCGGGTGGGATTTCTGGGGGTCCCAGGTGAGGTTTTTGGGGTCCCGGGTGGGATTTTTGGGGTCCTGGGTTAGATTTTTAGGAGTTCCCGAGTGAGATTTTTGGGGTCCTGGGTGGGATTTTGGGGATCCCGGGTGGGATTTTTGGGGTCCTGGGTGAGATTTTTGTGGTCCCGTGTGGGATTTTTGGGGTCCCCGGTGAGGTTCTTGGGGTGCTGGGTGGGAGTTTTGGGGTCCTGGGTGAGATTTTTGGGGTCCCGGATAGGATTTTTGGCGTCCCAGGTGAGGTTTTTGGGAGTTCCCAGGTGGGATTTTTGGGGGGTCCCGGGTGGGATTTTTGGTGTCCCGGGTGGAGTTTTTGGGAGTCCCAGATGAGATTTTTGGGGTTCCCGGGTGGGATTTTAGGGGTCCTGGGTGAGGTTTTTGGGGTCCCATGTGGGGTTTTTGGGGGTTTCCGAGTGGGGTTTTTGGGGTCCTGGGTGAGGTTTTTGGGGTCCCGTGTGGGGTTTTTGGGGGTTTCCGGGTGGGATTTTTGGGGTCCCGAGTGAGGTTCTTGAGGGGTCCCGGGTGGGATTTTTTGGGGGTTCTGGGTTAAAATTTTGGAGATCCTGGGTAGGATTTTTAGGGGGTCCTGGGTGAGATTTTTGGGTTCCCGGGTGAGATTTTGGGTTGTCCTGGGTGAGGTTTTTGGTTTCCCTGGTGGGATTTTTGGGGTCCCGGGTGGGATTTTTGGGGGTCCCGGCGCGGCGCCGCTGAGGGAGCGGGGCCTGAGGCGGGGGGGCGTGGCCGGAGGCGGCGGCAGCCAATGGGAGCGCTCCCCGTGCCGACGGCCGCGCGTGCGCGCTGCGCGGCCCCGAGCGGCGGCGGCGGGAGCGGGAGCGGAGGTAGGACCGGGATGGAGCGGGATAGACCGGGACGGACCGGGACAGGCACGGGACAGGCACGGCAGCCCTGCCGTGTGACGGGGAACCGGCTGCGGGCACGGGCCCCGCGGAGAGGGAGGCAGCGGAGCGGGGGGAGCGGGCTGGGGCCGGCCCCGAGCCCCGGATGGGGATGGGGGATGCAGGGAGGGATGAAGGATGCAGGRAGAGGCTGTTTAGGGTTTGGGGCCGGTCCTTGGGGCAGCCATGGGAGCTCGTTTTGGGACAGGCCGTGGGGTCTGGGGCAGGGGAGGGCGCAGGTGGAGGTGGGCTTGGAGGTGCAGGACCATGTTGTGGCGTGCAGGACTCAGTGTTGGGGTGCAGGGCCCAGTTATGGGGTCTGGCACCACCAGTGGAGGCTCTGGGACCAGGCAGCGGCGGTGGGATGCGGAGAGGGGTGGCATGGGGCAGGGAGCGGGCGGCAGCAGCAGCTCCGGCCCGCGGGGCGCTGGGCAGGGCTGGGGGGTCCCCGTGGGGTGCGATGCCCGGGGGATCTCCCGGTTCCGCTGCCCGTCTGCCCGCCCCGGGCTGCGATCGCGGGCAAGGAAAGGACAGGAGGCCCCAGGGCAGGCCAGGGTGTGGGTGACCCAGGAACGGGTCCGCTGCCAGCCCCGGGACAGCCGCAGGGCACAGCAAACCGGCTCCCGGAGCCCTCCGTGCCGCAGGGCACGTGGAGCGCGGTCGCTCCGGAAGGCCCCGCGGGCTCCGGGCGCCGACAGGAGCGGGGCGGCTCCGGGGCTGGAATTCGGGGCCCCGCTGGCGCTGTCCGCTCCGGGTTTGCGGCAAGCCCCGCGCGGGATTTCGGGGCTGACGTCGCCGGGGTCGTGCTCGGCTGTGCCCGCGGTTCCCATTCCCGGCGCCACCTCCGGGCATGTGCGGGTTGCGGCCGGACCGCCGAGCTCGGGAGGCGCAGCCCGGGGAGATGCGATGGGAAGGGTTTGCCCGGCCTCGGGAGCTGCGTGCTGCTGTCGTGGCATCGCTCCCGGGCACATCCCTCCCTCCGGGCAGCCGTCCCTCGGCGTGGCAGCGCTCTGCCCGTGCCCCAGCCCGATAAATAGGTCAGGCGCTGGCTCCGGGCTCCCGGAGCGCATCCCGGTGCGAGAACGCCCTTGAAGGTAGCGGGAGGAGGCCGGGGGGCTCCGCGGGGGTCGCGGCTGGCGGTGGGGATGGCGAGGCTCGGTGTTCTTTGGTGTTCGCCCCGGGATGCTGGGCTGGGCGTGCTCCTGCTTTGCCCCGGGATCGCGGCAGGTCGGAGCCCCCCGGGATGTGCCTCTTTGGGCCCTTCTCTTCCTCAGGGGCGGCTCCTGCACCTCGTTTTGTCCTAAAACGGAGCGAGCCTGTGCAGCCTGTGCCCGGCTCTGCCCTTCAGCCTTTCCTTTGGCAGCGGGGGGAAAGCTGAGGTCCGGTTTTCCAGCCTGGATGTATCCGGCTCAGCCCGGCTTTGGGAGAAACCCCCGGGAGCGGTTTTGGCAGCGGGGAGAGCTGCGTGCCTTGGCACTCGGTGTGCTCCGCCGGTGTGCAGGGAGCGGGAGGGCTCCCGGCGGCACCGGGGATTTGGGGAGCACCCGGCTGGAAAGGGCAGCCAGCGGGACAAACCTTTGGCACGCTGGGCTGTGTGCCAGCACCTGTGAGAGTCACCGGCAGCCTGGGTGTCCCACGGAGCCCACCTGGAAGGGTGGGTTGGGATAGGGAGGAAAAGGAAGGGTCTGGGGGATGCTGAAGAGGCAGAGGTCCCTCGGGTCCCCCCACCCAACAGGGCGTTCCCAGCACGGCTCTGGATGGGCTCCCTCCCTCGTTTTGGGAGGAGAGGGGTTAAGCCAAAGCATCCGAGCTAAGCCCTGGCAGGAGAAGGCTAARAGCTCCCGGAGAACAAAGCTCACAGAGTGGTGGTAAGCTGGTAAAACCTGTGGGAATGTGGGAGCCTTCAGCGGCAGCGGGGTCCTGCATGGGGAGCGGGGTCCTGTGGGAGCCCTGCAGCCCCTCGGCGTGGAAATCCTGGCCCCAGGTTATTTTTGGAACAATTGCTTGGCCGGGCCTCAAAAATGTCCTGGTTTTTGGAAGAGACTGGAGCCTGTGAGCTGTCAGCACAGGCCAGGCACTGTGGGGTGTCCAGGGCTGGGYTGGGAGCACCTCTGGGGGATCAGGAGGTGCACCTGGAGCCCCACACTGGGACAGGGRTGGCTGCTGCATTGATGGAGGCAGCAGATTTTTATTTTCTCCTCGCCARTCCCAAATTTGCCATGCACCTTTCAGGGGAGCTTTGCCAGGAAGGCAGCCTGGGCTCCAGGCTCCTGGGAGCCTCCCAGGGTGGACGTGCAGGTCGTGCCTGGCGTCCCCTCCTCTCCCTGCGCCCCTTCCTTTGCTCCCCGGGGCTGTGCCACCCCTCTTTTATCAATTCCCGGCACATATGAAAGGGACAGAGAGGGCAAGGATTGATTCTGGGCAAACACTATAAAGGCGCCTACAGTTAGAGCGGGGAAGCTCACTCGGTTCATGGTAATTATCCTGGTTAAATTATAACCTCATGAACAGGCCACCTCTGTCCCCGGGGCTGCCGTGCTCCCCTGAGCGCTGGCRTTGCGGCGTTTGTGTCCCAGCCCCGGTGACACCGAGGGGACCCACGCGTGGCCAGGGCTGGAGGGTGACTCCCCACCCCCCCAGAGCTGGCACAGCTGGGTGTTGGCGCAGCTCTGCCCGCTTCCCAACCATCCTGCTCTTCGCAGGGTCCGCGAGGCGCTGCGGAGCTGGAGAGCCCCCAGGAGCCGTGTGCTGGCAGCCCCCCAGGGTGAGTGAGGGGCTTGGGGTGGCTCAGGGTGGAGGAGGAGGAGGGGGTGGTTTTGCCTGGAAAGATTGTGGAAAAATGCCGAGTCCTCCTCAGGATCCGGGCGCTCGCAGCGCCGTTCCCCCTTTCCCTGAGGATAAATCCGTCGGTGGGGTGGAGCAGCCGTGGTTGGAGCGCTGGGAATGCCAAAGCCAACAGCAGTGTGGTTTCTCTCCCAGCATCCCAGAGGCACCATGATCCCCAGCGTGGGCCCCCGGAGCTGCTGCCTGCTCCTGCTGCTCTGCCTCCTCCCCTGCCCGCAGGTCCGGGCGGGCAGGGACGGCCCCGGCGTCTCGGCTGCCTCCTTCCTGCAGGATCTGCTCCAGCGCTACGGGGAGGGCCAGACCTTGAGCCTGAAGCAGCTCAAGGCCCTGCTGAACCGCCTGGATGTGGGAGTGGGACACGCCAATGTCTCCCAAACACCTCAGCAGCGCCTGAACCTCTCCCGTGTAAGGAGGGGACCCCCAAAACCTCCCTGTGGGCCCCCAAAACCTCCCTGTGCGGATTCCCGAAATCTCCCTGCGGAGCTGTGGGGATCTCAAGGCACATTTCTGTCCCTTCCCTCCCCCAGTGCTTCAGCTCTGTGGAGCTCTTTGCCATCCACAACCTGAGCGAGGGCTCCCCTGTGGGGCACAGCGAGTTCAAGGAGTTCTGCCCCACCATCCTGCAGCAGCTGGAGTCGGGGGCGTGCGCCTCCGAGAACCTGGAAAATGAGGAGAATGAGCAGACAGAGGAGAGCAGGCCCAGCTCAGCTGAAGGTAATGCGGGTGCTGGGGAGGGGCTACAGGCACTGCCTGGTTCTGGAGCTTGGGGACRTGAGGAACAGCCAGTTCCCACTCCTGGGAGTTCCCTCCTCCAGCAGCTGGCAATCCTGACAAGTTTTCCTTGCTGTGGATGGTGCCGTGGTGTGGTTTTCTGGGATAACCTCTGTGCCTCCAGGATAGCTGGATGAGGAGGGGACCCTGCTGTGGGTTCCCCTGGGTGGGAGGGGGTGACCTGGAGGGACCCACTGGCCTCCAGCCGCCAGCGGATGCTCAGCCAGCTCCCACCCATCCCAGTGCCARTGCTGCCCAAGGTCTTGGATCAGCGGCCCTGAGCACAGCTCGGYTTCTCCCACGCTGGGGCTGGCTGGGGAAAACCTTTTCCGAGGAACCCCTGGCTTCATTCCCACCTTCCCTGCACCAACCAGGAYGGTTTTGTCGCAGCTGGAGCAGCCGGAGCACGGGGAGCAGCCCCGGAGCCTTTCCCGCCCGCCCGGGCCCGGGCTCTCCGAGAGCCTCGGTAATGTCTGGCCCTCGTTTCTTCTCGTTCCGCAGTGTGGGGCTTTGGTTTTCTCAGTGTGTCCATGATTAACGTGGCCTCCCTGCTCGGAGTCCTCATCGTGCCGTGTTCCCAGAAGGCCTTTTTCAGCCGGGTGCTGCTGTTTTTCATCGCGCTCTCCATCGGCACGCTGCTCTCTAACGCGCTCTTCCAGCTCATCCCAGAGGTGCGGTAGAACGTCCCTGCCTCTCTCCCGTCTCCGGGGGCAGCTCCTCTCTGCCTCCACCCCGCCGAATCGATCCGACCCCTCGTCACCCGAGGCTCAGGGCTTGGCTCAAGGGGCTGCACAGGGCTTTTCTCACCCCTCTGAGCACCAGGAAACCTTCAGTGTCCTCCGTCCCTGCCACATCTGAGGAGTGGGAATGTGCTGGGAGAAGCTGTTTGCTCCTGCTCTGGGTCTCCAGGAGTTCATCTTTTGGAGGGATATGCTCAGCCACATTGGTGGCAGCAGTATCAGCATGAGCCAGAGGGAAAAAATGTGAATTATCCATGAAAATATGATCAAATATCCATATAAAAGCACAGAGAACAGCCTGGCTTCCTCTGGAATCAGCCAACTTTTACAAATCCTTTAATTGCCTTTTCTTTTCCTCCCTTACCTGATTTCCCAGCCCGATGTTCCCACAAAGGTTCTGCCTTCCATGAGGTATCCTGGTGCTCTGATGGGACCGACAGAAATATCGCAAATTAATTGTGTTGTAATTGCGCAGTTCTGGAGCTGAATAAATCCACCCGGACTGGAAACCTTTGGAACGTGGTCCAGGTGCCTCCTCAGAGCATGAGCTGGATTTGGCACACCCAACCTTAAAATCCTTAAAATTCCAGTGGGTTTTTCCCCCTGGCATTGCCTGTTTGCTGCCGGGCAGAGAACGCTTCATCCGTGCTGGGATGTTTTTCCAGGCTTTTCAGCTCCAGAACTGCAACTTTTATTTGCTGGACATAAAAACCAAGCGCCTCAAATTCCTGATCTGCCAGGAATTGAAATGCCAGAGGTACCCTCCAGCCCTGCCAGCACCTGGAGCACCCTGGCTGCAGGATGGGGCTGGAGCGTACGAGGCGCTGGGGGGACCTGGCGCCCTGTGGCTTGGGAAGAACCCATGGAGCAGAGCTGGGGGCTGGCTGGGACATGTCCTGGCTGCCAAAGCTCAGCTGAGATTCCCAAAGCCGCTGAGCGCCGGGTTCGCCCTTTGGAGGCGGCGCCAGATGAACAACAATCACTAATGAATGTCCTCTTCTCTCCCTCCCTCCTCTCTCTGTGCTGTCGCTGTGGATTCCTCCCCTGCCCATCCCCACGTTGATCTCGTCCCCTCCCGTCTCCCGTGTCCCGGGGTGGGTTTGGCTCTGCCAGTCTGGGGTTACGGTTTCCTCTGCGTCTCCGTCATCTCCCTGTGCTCGCTGGTGGGAGCCAGCGTGGTGCCCTTCATGAAGAAGACATTTTACAAGCGGCTGCTCCTCTACTTCATAGCTCTGGCGATTGGAACTCTCTACTCCAACGCCCTCTTCCAGCTCATTCCCGAGGTAGGGAGAGGACTGGCGGGTCTGTGCTTTTCTCTCTCTCTCTCTGGGGCTGTTTCTCTCTCTCTCTCTGGGCGCTCGCTGGCTGGAGAAGGGGAAGGCGGCGTCGGAGGGGAGCCCAGAGCGAGGTATGGAGGGCTAGAAGGTCCTCGGAGCTGGAGTTTGGAAGGGAATGGCTCCAGGGAGATCCCTGGTTTGTTTTAATGCCTTTTCTGGCTTTTTCTAGCCCTGGAGGTAGGTCCCAAATCGGTTTTGGCATCCCTGCCCCAGGGCAGGTGCTGGATCCAATGCCTCGGGGCACAGCCGGCTTGGAGGAGGGAGTGAGGGAGATTAAAGGTGCACAAAGGTGTTTCCTGAGCTTGTCCCCAAAGCAGCTGCTCCTCAGAGGGAGCTCAGAGCTGTGTCACCCCTCCAGTGTCACCCCAGGGGCAAAGGCAGATGAAGGACACTGCCAGGGCCTGCTCCTCATCCTCTCCTGGGTCCCCTCCTGCCTGCAGGCGTTTGGGTTCAACCCTCAGGAAGATTATTACGTTTCCAAATCCGCTGTGGTGTTCGGGGGCTTCTACCTCTTCTTCTTCACAGAGAAGATCCTGAAGATGCTCCTGAAGCAGAAGGACCAGGTGAGGTGGAGCAGGGGATGGTGGGTTGGGAAACAGCAGGAATTTCAGGATGGAAGGGTGGGAAACAGGAATTTCAGGGTGGAAGGGTGGGAAACAGTAGGAATTTTGGGATGGTGGGGTGGGAAGCCACAGGGATAACGGGATGGCTGGGTTGGAAAGAGCAGGGATAATGGGATGGTGGGGTGGGAAAAAGCAGGAATTTCAGGATGGAGGGGTGGGAAACAGCAGGGATATTGGGATGGTGGGGTGGGAAACAGCAGGGATATTGAGGTGGCAGGGTGGGAAAGAGCAGGAATTTC
Organism: Cardinalis cardinalis; assembly: GCA_014549065.1. NCBI lineage: Eukaryota > Metazoa > Chordata > Aves > Passeriformes > Cardinalidae > Cardinalis > Cardinalis cardinalis. Next base: position 303,161 of record JACDOX010000424.1, on the reverse strand, counting down.
AGGGTAGTGGGGCAGGAAAGAGCAGGAATATCAGGATGAGTGACAGCCCTGAATCCCCTGATCTCACAGCACCACCACGGGCACAGCCACTACGGCCCYGAGGCTCTGCCCTCCAAGAAAGACCGGGAGGAGGGGGTCACGGAGAAGCTGCAGAATGGGGACCTGGACCACATGATCCCACACATCACCAATGACCTGGAGTGCAAGCCCCCCTCTGGGGATGAGAAGGCCGTGGTGGGCTCCCTTTCTGTCCAGGTGAGCACCTCATCCCGTGGCATTGTGACCAAATCCCAGCTGTCAGTTAAAACCAGTTCTGCAGCCCAAATTCTCTGTGTGTGGTGGGACCTGTGACCGTGTTCACAGGGGTCTGAGGATGAGGGAAGAGACGAGGATCTGACTCCATGTTTCAGAAGGCTTGATTTATTATTTTATGATATGTATTACATTAAAACTGTACTAAAAGAATAGAAGAAAGGATTTCATCAGAAGGCTGGCTAAGAATAGAATAGAATAGAATGATAACAAAGGTTTGGGTCTCGGACAGAGAGTCCAAGCCAGCTGACTGATTGGCCATTAATTAGAAATAACTCTATGAGACCAATCCCAGATGCACCTGTTGCATTCCACAGCAGCAGATAACCATTGTTTACATTTTGTTCCTGAGGCCTCTCAGCTTCTCAGGAGGAAAAATCCTAAGGAAAGGATTTTTCATAAAAGATGTCTGCGACAGGACCAAACAGCTCCGCTGTGCCGCTTTAATGATTACTGGGGTGGTTTTCCCATTGGAGGAGGGATCAGTGACCCCATTTGGGTGCTGATCACCATTTTGGGGTGCTGTGGCAGGACCTGCAGGCCTCCCAGAGCGCGTGCTACTGGCTGAAGGAGGTGAGGTACTCGGACATTGGCACTCTGGCCTGGATGATCACGCTCAGTGACGGCCTCCACAACTTCATCGACGGCCTGGCCATCGGCGCCTCCTTCACCGTGTCTGTTTTCCAAGGGATCAGCACCTCCGTGGCCATCCTGTGTGAGGAGTTCCCACACGAGCTGGGTATGTGACTCCTTGGGGCTGCCCCTGCTCCTGCTCGCTCTGGAGTCTGTCCTYTGTCCATCCAGAAAGGCAGATTTGGGGTGGAAAAAGCAGTGATGCTGCTGAGAGGGGGGAGAGGGAGGGCTGTAAACTGCTCTGAGTAATCGCCGCTCTAAAAATAACGAGGTAATATGATGTCTGAGATTTAAATTTAGATGGAGGCATCTGAAGACAAAAAAAAACCCTCAACACCTCGTTGGTTTGGGAGGGGGGAGGCGGGTTTGGGTGGGAATGTCTGAATTTGGAGTGATCAATGAGGGGAGGTGGGTTTGGGTGGGAATGTCTGAATTTGG
>JACDOX010000424.1:284815-295606 GCA_014549065.1 Cardinalis cardinalis | reverse complement strand
ATGTCCGGGCGCGGCCACAACAAGCTGCCGACCACCGAGCGCATCGTCAAGGGTGAGGGGGCGGTGAGGGCGCCCCCTGCCTGCGCGGGGGGCGCGGGGGGGGGCGCTCGGCGGAGGGGGGCCGCGAGAAATGGGGGGCGAGCGAGGTTTGAGGGGGTCCCCAAGCTGGGGGAGCCCCGAGAAAGGGAAGAGGAATCTGCCTGCTGTGTGGGGGGGCACCAGGTTTGGGRGAGGCCGGAGAAAAGAGGGGGTGAAGCGTGGTTTTAGGGGGGATCCCAGGCTGAGGGGGGAGCGTGGTTAAAGGGGGGGCCTCTCCAAAGTGGGGGAGCCCGCAGAAAGGGAGGGAGGTTCATTTTGGGGGTCCCCAGGTTGGAGGAGCCCGGAGAAAGGAGAGGGAGGAAGGGCGATGTGGGAGGAGGGGGAGCCTGGTTTAGGGGGATATTCCCCAGAAATATGGGGGTATGCCTGGTTTGGGGGGGTCCCCCGGTTAGCGGAGCCCCCCTGGCTGGGGAAACCCCGAGAAAGGGAGGGGGATGCCTGGTTGGGGTGAGGGGAACCTTTAATGGAGGGGAAGCGTGGTTTGTGTGAGGGGAACCTTTAATGGAGGGGGAGCCTGGTTTGAGGGGGGGTCCCCAGGGTGGGGGAGAACCGAGGAAGGGCGAGGGCAGGGTGATTTTGGGGGGGGTTCTGGAGGGGCACCCCCGGTGAAGGAGGGCCCTGGGGGCCGGGGGGGCAGGGATGCCTGGAGTGGTGAGGAGGGGGTGTTCTGGTGGGTGACCCCCAGTTAGGGAGGACTCTGGTTTGGGAGGGGGGGTCATCCCCTGAGTGGGGAGAGGCTGGAAAATCAGGGGGAGAGCGTGGTTTGGGGGGGGTCATCCCCAAGAGAGAGGGGAGGGGGAGGCCTGGAGCGGCCGGAGAGGGGGGGTCCAGTGGGACAGCCCCCATAAAGGGGAGCCCTGATGGGGGGGGTCGGGCTGGGGGGACACCCCCTGCTCAGTCAGAAACCTCTGCAGAGGAGCTGGGGAGCACCTCTGGTTGGTGGGGGGCACCTGCGCTGAGGGGTGAGGGGGGCATTTTTAGCCCCCCCTGGTCCAAGAGGATGCAGCCCCCTCCCTCCATTCTGTGGGATGGGGGCCGTGGGCACAGCGGTGCCGAGGAGCGGGGTGACCCAGGGGACATCCCTTTTGTGGGAGAGGGGGGGAATCCCCATCCTGGCCTGGGCCTCATCACACGCCCAAGATCCTCACCCCCAGCTTGGGGCGCTTTGGGTGGAACTGGGGTTCCCCTAAGGATTTGGGGGTAGGGGGGGGGTGAGAGCTCTCCCTGCCCTCATCCAGGCAGCCCCCCGTGTCTTTCCTCCCCCAAATCCCTGCTCYGTGTCTGGATGCCCTGCGGCGGGTGCCAGCTGGCCCCCTCTGCGGCCCCGTTATAGTAGGTACTATTTTGGAAAGAGCAGAAGACACCGAAGCAGTTAATGAGGAGAGAAATACGTTAGCGGAGAAACTCCTGGATCGGGAGGAGGAGGAGGAGGAGGCTGGGGGGGGATGCACATTTCGCTGCCCTAATTGATCCGGTGCCATCCTCGTCCCCATGCACCAGGAACATCCACTGGGTGCCTCAACTTTCGCCGGGAGGCTCCAAGTTACACAATCACCCCGTTATTAAACCTCCTCCCGCCATGGCTTCCATCATTCCGGGCCGCTGGAAAGCAGCAGATTTCCCAGGAATGGTTGTAATCCCCGGCCATGGAGCTGTACCCACCACGCTGCCATCTCTCCCTTTTCCTCTGGATGTGTCCGAGCGGTTTTTTATTTCTTTCTTTATTTATATATTTATTTATTTTTTCCTTTTTAGCCTTTAGCCTGTCATGTGGCCGATCACATGTTTGATGTTAATAACCTCAAACCCAGGGAAAGGGGATCCGGGTGGCAGCCGGAGCGTGGAGGCCCCTCGGGCTCGGGGAAGCTCCACGGTGGGAGGWTKTTTTTTTTTTTTTAATGGGAATAATCCCAAAGTGCTCCCAGATTTTGGGGGATCTGGGGTGTTCCTGGGGCCGTGCGTGTGCTGTGGTGATTTGTAGGTCTCCAGGCAGCCTGAGTGGCCGGTGCTGTCTGTAAATCTCCTGCTAAATCCCAGGCAGCTGCCTGTGTTTAGGTTGGCCTTGTTCGGGAAAGGTAATGGCAATGCAGCCATTATGATTCAGCTGAGTCRGCCGGATCCAGGCGCTCTCCCTGTTCCTGGGGCTTCCAGATCCTGGGAATCCCTGTCAGGGATCCTGCTGGTCCCTCTCAGCGCTTTGGCAACCCCACAAAAATCCTGCTAATTGCTCTCATTAATCCCTGTCCAGGTGGGGTGGAAGCTCAGGGCCTGCTCACTCCAAAATTGCCCCAAAATCGCCCCAAAATCACCCCAAAATCCTCCCAAAATTGCTTCTTATTGCCTCAGTGGCTGTGGAAATTTAGGGAAAAATATCTCCTTCTCAGGCCAGGGTTATTGTTTAAAGGTGGTGACATTGTTCATGGTTATTAATAATTAAAAAGTGAAGATAAAAGCTCATTTTGTTCCGTGGAAAATGCCTGCAATTAAGTAGGATGTGGAATTTTAACTATGTTTAACCTATATATTTACATCTCCTGGGCCCTGCAGAACGCCTGAACTGTAATTACGTTTAGTCAGAGGAAACACAGTTTTGGGCTAAAATTTGTACTGGGAGAGCTTCATTATTAAAATCACAAATTTTGGGGTGTGTCAAGAATGGATTTTTATTAAAATCTTGAATTTTGGGGTTGGCCATGAATTGMTTCTTATAAAACCTCCAATTTTTGTGTGCTTCAGGAAACTTCTTAAATTAAAATCTTGGCTTTTGRGGTAGGTCAGGAACGGCTTCTTTTTAAATCTCATCTTGGGATTTGTCAGAAGTTCCTTTTTATTAATATCTTAAATTTTGAGGCAAGAATTGCTCTTTGTAGCACAGTTTCAGCAGGAAGCTGATGGTGATGGAGACCATTAATGTCCAAAWTTTGGTCTCCAAAGAGCACTTGGGAATGTTCTGCTGGAAATCTGAGGGATTAGGGAGTCTGGTTGTCTGCATTAGCCCAAAATTGGGCTTGAATTACCTGGTGGATCCATGGGATTGATGGATCCACATCCTACAAAATCCACATTATTCAGGCACGTGGAAATGGTGCTGCTGCAGTGGATGGAGCTCAGGGTGCTCAAAAGAAACCTGCAGAGCTTTTTTGGTCATAYTTGGTTGAAATTTGTGGTCTTTTTTTGGTTGAATTTTGTGTTCCTGCAAAAGAAACCTGCAGAGCTTTTTTGGTCATATTTGGTTGAAATTTGTGGTCTGTTTTTTGTTGAATTTTGTGTTCCTGCTCTATTCTTCCTGCCAGAAGGTGTAAAATCCTCTGGGAAGCAGAGCTATGTCCAGTTGCATCCATGGCAAATCCTTTAAAAACCTCAGATATTGGTATTTAGACACCAGAGCAAATAATCCACTGGGATTTTTCTCTATCTATGTGTGATTATTATTATTTTGTGTACCATGGACAAAGTGTTGGGAAGCTGCTGGGCCGGGAGCAGCCAGGATCCAGTGCCCTCCTTTTGGAGCTGATGTTGGAAGTCAGAGACATCCCKAATTCCCACCCTGCTCCAGAGGGCCTGGCTGGGATTCCTGAAGTGGTTTCCTGCTTTTCAGAGAGGGGGTGAATCCCAGGAATTGTGGTGTAAGCTGGGGCTGGTGCTGTAGCCAAAGCTGTCCTGAATTCGGGTGGGTTTTCCCAGTTTCTGCTTTGCTGTCCTTTCTTAAGGATTTTCAGGCACCTTTCTCCATGTCCAGTCTGGTTTTTTTTCCCAAATGGAAGACATTGGAAGTGTGTGTGAGAATTTTAAAACCCCTGAAGTTCCAGTGTCAGCTTTGTGTGGGAACATCCTGGATGTGTTTGAGCAGGGAGAMGCGCTTGGGACAAGGGGTGGATAATTGGGATATTGGGAAGGAATTCCTGGCTGGGGTGGAATTCCCAGAGAAGCTGTGGCTGCCCCTGGATCCCTGAAGTGCCCAGGCCAGGCTGGAGCCCCCTGGGACAGTGGGAGGTGTGGAATGAGGTTGGATAAGGGATGGAATGAGGTGGTTTCAAGGCCCCTTATGCCCCAGCCCATTCCATAATCCACAATTCCTCGCTGTCACTGACCTGTTTCACAGCCAGCCAAGGTTTTTTGGGAATATCCCAGAGCCTCAGTGACACCTCAGCCAAGGTGGAATCACACCCAAGGAGCCTCTCCCTCCTCTCCCTGTGCCTCTGGAGCTGCTGGAGACACAGAGAAAATCCCAAGGGATTTGTTCCACACAGCCCAAACCCAGCTCAGCTCAGTCCTTGACTCCTCAGAGAGTTCAGAGGCTCTTCCAGTTCATCTCRCTGCCTGAAGATGCTTTTGGGGGATGAAAAATGTGCAGCTTTCTTCCCACCTTGTTTTTAATATCATCTACAACTCTGGGAGCTCGAGTGTTGGATATTCTCCAGGTTGGGAGGTGTTGGGAATTTTCATCACGGAGCAAGCGCCAATAGGAAAGTCAAAGTGGCTTTTAAATTGAGGAAAATCTTAAATTTAAAGGAGATTGTGGTGTTTTAAACTCACTGGTTTGTTTAGTGTTGATGTCTTGCAGGAATTAAGGGGTATCTGGGGGAAAAGGAGCTCTGAAAATGGCTAAAAATGGAATAAAGGCCAAGGTCCATGTGCTCGGACCTTGGGATGCCAAGGGAAAAGTGCGAATGCCACCAGGGTCAAGACGTGGAGGGGGATCCCTAAAAAGCAAGTTGTGTCATAATACAGCAACTTGGCTGGACAGAGCTCAAGGAGGTGTGGGGTGAGGCAGTCCTTGAAGCAGGGACCCCATGGGATCCCATGGAATTACTTGGGAACGTGATATTTTGGGGGAGTTTCCAGAAAAAAAACCCAGAACTTGTTCGAGTAGTTCCAATATTCTTATTATTGTTATGTATAAACAGGAAAGATGCTTCATTATCCATAAAGGGGATGTGCTGGGAAAAGGGGCTGTGCCAAGCTTGGGGCTGATTTTGCTGGATCTTGTGGCATTTCATCCCAAAAACAAATCCAGAGGCAAATACCTTGGGATGACACAAGCTGTGTTCCTGGGATGCCCCAGACAGAGCCAGAGCTGCCTCATTTTGGGCTCAAACTGCCACATTTCTGGATGCTGGGATCCAGGGATGCTCTGCTGGCTAATAAACGTGCTAATGAATGTGCTAATTAACARAAATGCTGGTGGCAAACCCCAAACCCAGCCTTGGGCTCATAACACCATTGGGGAACAGTGATAAAGCATCAGGACACGTGGATTGGGATTTATCCCTTCCCTCTGGGARTAGCAGCAGCCTCAGGTGGGTGTGCAGGTGGGCAGGGCAGTGGGGAAGGTCGTGCCCCTCAGGATTCCCCTGTTTAATGTTATTTTTCTGCCTATCAGCCCGGGGAAGGTTAATCCCATTTGCCCTGCTGGAGGCCATGAAGGRCCTTGTGGCAGTAAATGAGCCCAGATTAATTGGATCCCGTGCCAAAAGGGTATTTTTTTATTTCCTAAAGGTGTCAGAGTGGAGAGAGCAGTGGCTTGGGGCTGCTCTGGCTGCTCAGAGAAGGGAAGGCTGTTCCTTAGGAAGTAGGGCAGGGTGCTGGCTTAAAATAGCTCTGAGGCTGGGCTGTGCTGAAGGAGCTATTTAGGTAAATCCTGGGGTCTCAGTGGGGGCAGAGCTGCCTGCTAATCTAAAGATACTCCTTGGGGATCTATATTTGTCCGGGATCCTTCCCAGCTTGGCCGCTTTTCCAGGTATTCCCTGCCCGTGTTGAGGGCCGGGGATGGCTCGGATCCTAATGGAATCCGACATCATTAAGCAGCAGGAATGAGGGAACGGGCCACGTTCAGGCATCACAGTTATCCCATAATGCAGGGCTTGGCTCTCAGAGGCTCCCAGGGGCTCCTGGAGGGCAGGATTGCTCTGCCAAAGGGGCACATTCCCGTGAGCTGGGTCAGGTGTGGAATCCTGGAATGGTTTGGGTTGGAAAGGGATCTTAAAGCTCACCTCATTCCACCTTCCACTATCCCACGTTGCTCTAAGCCCCATCCAGCCTGGCCTTGGACACTTCCAGGCATGGGGAATCTGCAAATATCCTGGGAAAGCCCCTCAGGATGCRTGGGGCAGAGTGAGGTGGAGGATGGAGGGTGGATGCTTTAAAGAAAAGGAAATCTCAGTGCAGATTTTAAGGATTTTCCTGGCAGGAGGAGGAATGTTGGGCTGTCCAGGCTGYTCTCCTGATTTTCCAGCCTCACTGCTGCCTGGTGGGAGCATCAGCTGAGTGATGATTTTCTGGGACGAGGTGATCCTTAATGTCCCTTCCAACCCAAACCTTTCTGGGSTTCTGGGATCTGCCTGTTTCCATTGAGGGGCACTGGGATCTCCTCTGGTTGGGAGCCTGAGGAGCTCAGGGGGGTTGTTTCTCCAAAATTCTCCACCAGTCTTTCACCTGGGGGGTTCCTTTTGACCTGTAAAATAAGAGTTTAAGGCACTTTCCCTGCTCCAAGGGAGAATTTCCCGTGAGGTTCAGGGTGAATTTCAGGAGAACAGGAGGAAGTGCTGTCAACCTAGATTGCTCCAGAAAATATTCCCTTTTATCAGCTGCTGAGCGTAGCAAGACGTGGTAAAATGGCTTCTCAAACAGAATATTATCCCAAAGGTGATGTCCTGGAAAAATACCACAAGGGTTTCCTGGAGGAAGAGTGACCAGGGCACTGGAATTGCTGCTTCAGCAGTAGCTGGAGGCTCCTCTCATCCTGCTCCATCCCTGCCACGTGCAGCTCTGGGACTGATTTATCCCAATTTTTTGGGGGCTGCTTTTTGCTTTGCAAGAGAACTGCTCTGGCTGATGTCCACCAGGAAGATTTGAATTCTTTGCAGCTCCCTGTGGACCATCAGCACCGTGGTGGGGTCTGAGGTGATGTGTGGGTRCAGATATTCCCAAAGCTGGGAATAAACACCTCACAAGGAATGTTTTATCCAGAGCAGTTGCATCCAGTGAGGATCCCACTCAGGGTGAGGGTTTGAGGCCTGAGATGGGAAGAGAAGAGAAACCAAGGCCCTGATTGTGTCAAAATTCATCATTTTGTGCTCACATTTCCCATTTATCCATGCTGTGAGCRCTTTTTGCACAGACTGGCTGCTCCAGCAGGAATACTTCTGGGGGTTGCTTTGTCCAGGATTCCCACGTGGATCAGCCTGTTCCCTGGAGCAGAGATCTTGGAAGGACACAAAGTTGTGTTTGCTTAGAGCAGGTTTGAAATGGGATCCAGAAGCCCCTTGGGAGCCGTGGYRGGGTCGGGTTCACATTCCCGGGATTTGCCTTTTCCACAAAACCCCCGCTGTGCCTCCATTAATGAGCTATTAGTGGCCAAGCTGGAACCTTGGCAAACAGGTGGTGAATGTCCCTGCCTGCTGACATCTAGGAATCCCCTCCCTGCTCCTTTGGGGAGCTCATTTTTTCTTAAGTAGCTGCAGCTGTTTGCTCTAAACTTCCTCCTTTTTTCCTCCTCCTTTTTCCTCCTCCTCCTCCTTCTTCCTTCTTTTCCCCTTCTCCTCCTTTTTACTCGTCCTCCTTTTATTCTCCTCCTCCTTTTTCCTTTCTCTTTTCCCTCCTCCTTTTTCCCTCCTCCTTTTTCCTTCCTCCTTTTTTCCTCCTCCTTTTTTCCTCCTCCTCCTTTTCCTTTCCTCCTGTTTTCCTCGTCCTTTTTCTCCTCCTTTTTTCCTCCTCTTTTTCCTCCTCCTCCTCTTTTTCCTCCTCCTCCTTTCTTCCTCCTCCTCCTTTTTTTCTCCTCCTCCTTATTCCCTCCTCCTTTCTCCTTTTCCTTTTCCTTTCCCTCCTCCTTTTTTCCCTCCTCCTTTTTTTCTCCTCCTTTTCCTCCTCCTTTTTTCCTCCTCCTCCCTTTTTCCTCCTCCTCCCTTTTTCCTCCTCCTCCCTTTTTCCTCCTCCTCCCTTTTTCCTCCTCCTCCCTTTTTCCTCCTCCTCCTCTTTTCCTCCTCCTCCTCTTTTCCTCCTCCTTTTTTTCTCCTCCTTTTTTCCTCCTCCTCCTTTTTTCCCTCCTCCTTTTTTCCTTTTTTTTTTCCTCTTCCTTTTCCTCCTCCTTTTTCCTTTCTCCTTTTCCTCCTCTTTTTCCTCAGGCTTTGCAGCAACTCCCCAGAATCCCACCAATGAGAGGCAGACACTGGGTTTGTTGAGTGATGATTTTCTGGGGATACATTGATTTTTAACCTCTGGAAAGTTCRTAGAGCTGGAGGCTCTCAGAGAGAGAGGTTTTCCAGGCTGGAATTGCAGGGTTTGGGCTCTGCTTGCTGAGCTGGCACTCGGTGATGTCCAGGCTCTGGGCTGATTGGCTCAATGACAATCCCAGGAAAATCCGCATCAGTGCCGGTCATTAGGAGCCAAATCTGAGCTGGAAACCTGATGGGCCTTGCAAGCAAATGTGGATTTTATCACTTCAGGGAGGCTGAGGGTGCTCACTGAGAGTATTTTGAGGTCTCTGATCCCCGGGGAGCTTTGGCAGGAGCAGGAGCCAGACCAACCCCACGGATCCAGCTCTGGGTTCAGCTTCATTCAGGATGTGGGGTGTGAGGAGCCCTGGCTGCCGTGCCAGGAGGGCTTTGTGAGGAGCCTGGTGGGGCTTAAGTCACCTCTGTTCTAATTAAACCCTCCTGGGTTTAATCCTGCCAGGAGCAGAGTTCCAGCTCCACCTGGTGGGACCGGCACCGGCAGCCGTGGCAAAACCTTGGCCCTGAGCTCTGCTGGGGAATCCTGCTCAGCAAAGGCACCTTGCTTGCTCCTGGCCTCGCTGTTTGCTGGCCAAATTCCCTGCAGAAGCAGGATAATCACTGCTATCCCAAAGATTTTAGGGAGCTGTAAGGTTTCAGAGGGTGCTGAGGCACTGGGATGGTTTTCCCAGAAAATCTCTGCCTGCCCCTCCCTGGAAGTGGCCAAGTCCAGCTTGGAGYAGCCTGACCTAGTGGAACGTGTGCTGGAATGAGATCATCTTGAACATCCTTCCCACCCAAAGCATTCTGGAATTCTGTGCTATTTCCTTGGGAATTCACGTCTGCCTGAGGTCTCTGTGGATTTGGAGCCTCTTGGACAGCCCAGGTTTCCGTGGGAGCCCCGAGCGCCGCCGGGGCTGTGCTCTGTTTGTGTTTGCATTTCCATACACAGAGCTGTCACCTGCTTTTTTTAGCCTTAAATGCACCTGGCTCCTGCTCAGCCCCGGGGCCTGCCAGCTTCTCCCAGCGTGGCCTCAAGTTTTGGGTGTTACTCCTGGGAGCTGATGAGGCAGGGACAGGTTTGCTGCTGGGAACGGCTCCGTTGCTCCATCCCAGCTCTGCTTTGGGCTGACTGTGACCGWCCCCTTCGAAGAAATCATTCATTCAGCTCCTACAGTGCAGGTATTTTTAGGGTTATTGTGAGGAGATAATTCTGGTTGTCCTACAAAAAGGAATCTGTGGCTGCAGGTGAGGATCAGAGCCAGCTCTCCAAACCAGAAGCACACTGGGARTTCTGGATAAAACTGGGACGTTAAAAACTCCATCCACTCAAAGCAGCTGCTGGTCCAGAGGAATTCACCTAACCCCAAATCTCGTGGTGTTCCAGAGTTCTGCTCCTCAGCCCTGGAAGTTTTTATTTCCCCTCCATTTGGGAGTCTCTGGAGCTTCTGAAATCTGGAGGTTCCTTACCCAGAGCAAAAAAGAAGGATTGGAACATGCAAAAATTTGGAGGAAACCAAATGGAAATGGCAATAATAATAATAATTCCTAGCTCTTGCTGCTTTTATACAAGAAGTTGTTTACTTCATTTGAAGATTTTTCTTTGACATTAATGTTTATTTTAATAAGGGAGAAGTTAATTATTTCCTCAGGTGGGAGGTGATGAAGCTCCATTTTTTTATTTTTTTTTTTTTCCACAGAGTTCCTGCAGCTGGAACGAACAGTTCTGTGCCATGGCAGGGTCAGGCTGCCTGTGCCAGCCCTGGAAAATGACACAGATTATTTGTCAGGGCTTGATCCAAGCTTGGAAAAATCAGGATATCAAGCACACACACACACACACCTGGTTCTGCAGGTTCTCACATCAGGAGAGAAAAAATCTCCCAGAAACCAGGGTGGGGATTCTTAAAGCAAAGACAATTTGGTGTTTAACAATCAGAAAKTCTTGTGGTTTAATCATTTTGGGAAGAAGAAAGATTATTCCAAAGAAAATAGGGTGGTTGCTGATAAATAGTGTGATCAGGCATTTGGAGGTGGAATTCCCATCCCTGGAGGTTTCCAAGGAATGCCTGGGCCTGGCACTCAGTGCTCTGAGCTGGGGACTGGTCACAGATTGGAATTTATGACCTTGGAGGGTTTTCCAAGCTGGATAATTCTGGGATTCCAGCATCACCCAGCTGCTGAGATCCATCCTGTCCTTGCTTTTGGCCTGGATCTGGGATGGAGCAGCAGGAAAAGCAGGGTGGCTGGAGCAGTGCTGGAGTGCCAGTGACATCCATCCCTTCCCTCCAAGGGTTTGTTCCCTGTTAATGACCTCTGAAAGCTGAAAATTCACCTTTTTCCCAGTAAAAAATGCAATTTTTGTGGCCTTTCTGTGCTGGATTTCTCCACATTATTCCCTCTGAGCCAGCTCCATGTGAGCCCTGGACTCAGCTTTGAATAGATGAATGTAGGTTAGGTGTGAATGGGAATAAAATCTGGG
>JACDOX010000424.1:214833-225335 GCA_014549065.1 Cardinalis cardinalis | reverse complement strand
GAGATGCTGGGGGAGCATCTGTGCACCAAAACCCTTTGAAGCCGAGAACCATCGCCCTCTGAACCCCCAGCATCTGTGCACCAAAACCCTTTGAACCCGAAAACCATCGCGCTGTGAACCCCCATTTTAAGTCCCAAACCTCCCTGCTCTGAACCACCAGACCTTGCTCCTTCGCGATGCTAAACCTTCCCCCCTTGAGCCCCCAAATCACCTCATTTTGAGCCCCAAAGCAGCCCCACTCCGAGCCCCCGAAGCTCTCCCTCTGCCCCCCACGGCCCCGGCCCTGCCCGGCCGCGCTGTCCCCGCTGTCCCGTCGGCGGTGGCTGTCGCGGGTGTCCCCTCCCCGCCGCGCTGGCAGCGCCCCCGGCCCCGCGGGCACCGCCGCACCTGCCCAGGGATGTTTTGCTGCTCTTGGCAGCGGCGCCAGCCCGGGGAGGCCAAACCAGTTTGGGAAGGCGCAGCCCCGCTGCCGCCGGCCCGGGGCGCTGGGGGTTGGCCGGGCAGGGACACCCCGGGATGGGGTCGGGATGCGCCGGGAGCGGGACCGGGACGCCCGGGGGTGCCCGGATGGCTCCTCCAGGCCCCAGCTCAGCGCCGGGGTGCCCGCGGCCGCCCCGTCCTCCCTGCGGGCAGCCGCTGGCTCCGGCCTTGGCGTCTCCCTCCTTTCCTCCCTCCTCGCTTTCTCTTTTTCTTGTTTTTCAAGCCCAAATTGGGAAGCGCCGCGGCCCCGAGCGCGGCCCTTCCCAGCCGCCTTTGGCCGCAGCCCCGGCCGCCCTTGGCTCCTCCGGCCGCCCGCTCCCTCCTTCCTCCCCAGCTCCTTGTTTGCTTTGCTGCCGGCTCCGAGGGGTCCCTCCCTGCCGCGCAGGGTCCGCACGGTTGGGGACACGAGGGTGCCGTGCCCGAGCCCCCACGCGAGCCGCTGTGCCCCGGGGGATGGCTGCGCTTGGATCCACTCCACTCTTCCCCGCGTCCTGGCGCTGGAAGCCGCCAGGGATGAGGCCAAGGCCCGGCTCCTCCCGTGCCTAATTTTAGCTCATCCCTCATGACCCCGCAAAGCCGCGGCGCTGCCCCTCTCCCTCCGCACGGGTCCAGCCAGGGGCTCCCTGTGCCCTGTGCCCGCCCCGGGGCCCGGGGGATTCGTTCCCATCTGCGTGGCAGCCGCTCCCGGCAACCTCGGGAACATCGGGAACCTCGGGAACATGGGGAACATCGGCTTCCACTTAGCCGGGGAGGGCTCCGCTTCCCGGCCCCGCTAAGCAGGAGCAGATGGAGGGGAGGGGACGGGCGCAGGCGCTGGGTTGTGGGGTGGGGGCGCTGCCCTGGCCCCTCTGGGGCCCCACCGGCCCCAGCCTGGGTGGGAAGGAGAAGCAGCAGCCCCACGGAGCATCCCTGCATCCCCGTGGGCTTGGKGAAAGCCCCTGGGGCTGGCCCGGGTGTCCTTGGGGTGCCTGGGGGGGCAGGGAGGCTCTGTGCCCCCCGCTCCAGGACATCCCTCCCTTCTCCCCCCGCCAGGAGCGACCCCTGAGCCGCCAGAGCAGCTCCCAGGGGCCCGTCCTGCCTCCCCCAGCCCGGCCACCCTCACCGCAGCTCGGAGCCCCCCAGAGCCCCTGGGCAGCCCCCAGGGAGCGGCGCCTCTCCTCCCCCTCCGCCAGCACCTGCCACAGGTAGGAGCGGCCTGGGGGCTCTGGGGGGGGACCCGCGGCAGGGGAGCCGCCAGCGCCGTGTCCCCACGCGGGTTTGTCACCCGTGGGTGCTGAGGGAGCCCGTGGAAAGGGTTAACTCACCTGCAGGCAGGTGGGGCCGCGGGAGGGCCGGGCAGGCCGGGGCAGCTCCCGGGCTGGAGGGAGCAGGTGGCGGACGGGCTCTGGGGCGCAGCCGGGTGGATCCCGGAATCCGAGCGCTGGGAACCCCCCCAAAATCTCCCCTCGGGCTGCRCCCCCCCAGCCAGGGCTCGGAGCCGGCCATGAGGCGCTTGGAGGAGGACTCGGAGGTCTACAAGATGCTGCAGGAGAACCGGGAGCTGCGGGCGGCCCCGCGGCAATCCAGCACCTTCCGCCTGCTCCAGGAGGCGCTGGAGGATGAGGAAGGAGGTGAGGGGGGCGCGGAGGGCGGGGGCAGGTCTGGCCGGGGGGGCAGCGCTCTGATGGCCTCGTGTCCCCCCAGGAGGTCCCGCAGCGCCCTTCCCCAGCCGGCTCTCGGCCGGGGCCCGCCGGCCCGTGGCCGGGGTGCAGAAGCTGCACGTCTGTGAGAAGTGCGGGAGCAGCATCGCGTGAGTGGGGCTGGGGGCCGGGGGGGTCCCGGGGCTGGGGCTGTCCCTGCCGTCCCTGCTGGCAAAGCCAGAAAGGGGCTGCTCTCCGGCAGGACCTGCCCCTGACATCGCTGCCGGCRGGGATAAAACAATCCGGGGTGTGGCTGGGGCAGGATCCACCCCTGCTGTCACCGCCGGAGGGGTCAAAATGGGGCGGACTGTGGGGTGGGAGTGGGGCTGGGGGCCCAGGGCAGGATCCATCCTTGCCATTGTCCCTTCAGGGCGAAAATGGGGTCGGTCCCGAGGCGTGAGTGGGATCAGGATGGTCCCAGGGCAGGATCCATCCTTGCCATTGTCCCTTCAGGGCGAAAATGGGGTCGGTCCCGAGGCGTGAGTGGGATCAGGATGGTCCCAGGGCAGGATCCATCCTTGCCATTGTCCCTTCAGGGCGAAAATGGGGTCGGTCCCGAGGCGTGAGTGGGATCAGGATGGTCCCAGGGCAGGATCCATCCCYGCCATTGTCCCTTCAGGGTGAAAATGGGGTCGGTCCCGWGGCGTGAGTGGGATCAGGATGGTCCCAGGGCAGGATCCACCCCTGCCATCGCTCCTTYAGGGTGAAAATGGGGTCGGTCCTGGGGTGTGAGTGGGGTCCCAGGGCAGGATCCACCCCTGCCATCGCTGCAGGGCCCCGATGGGGCTGGCCCCGGCTGGGAGGGGACCCTGGGGACACAGAGGGTGGCTCGGCTGACCGCGTGTCCCCCGCCCGCAGGACACAGGCCGTGCGGATCCAGGACGGCCGCTACCGGCACCCGTCCTGCTACACCTGCGCCGACTGCGGCCTCAGCCTGAAGATGCGCGGCCACTTCTGGGTGGGGGACGAGCTGTTCTGCGAGAAACACGCGCGGCTCCGCTACCAGGGGCCGCCGGGGGCGCCCGTGCCCCGCCCCGTGTCCCCCCCCGGGTCCCCCCGCTCCTGAGCCCCGGCCCCGCGCGTGGGGCCACCCCAGGGCTGGCAAACCCCACCGGGCTGGGGCTGAGGGCGCTGCCGCCCGGGGATGGGTGGGATCTGGGGGGGAGGCGATGCAGCCGCCCATCCTCACCCCTTCGTGGGAGTGTGCGGTGAGCTGGGTGAGTTCTCGGCCTGGGGACATCGGGGTGGGGTTGCTTTGAGCACTTGGGCACCGAGAGGGGCCGGCACCGCTTGGGCACKGACTGCGCAGGGCTTCTCCGAGGAATTAAACCAGATTCTTCTCAAATATAATATATATTTGCTCCACTGCCGCGTCTGCTCTGTGCCGGGACCCCGGGGCWGGGGGAAGGAGGTTCGACCCCAAACCCGGGGTGCAGTCAGGGACCCCCAGGCCCCTCAGCCCTGCTGCCTGCACCGGGGTGGGGCTCCGGGGCTCCGGGGCCGCTCCTGGTCCTGCTCCCAGAAGGTCAGGGCTGCCCTCGGGGCTGGCTGGGAGGTGTCCGGGTTTATCGGGGACGATTGGCCGAGGCCTTTGTCCTGCTCCAGGTGCTCTTATCGCTGCTCCCCGCCCTCCGTGCCCGCCCGCACGGAGATGGCTGCGCTGTTATCTGGGATTCGCTGTTATCTGGGATTCGCTGTTATCAGCGGCCTGGGAGAGACCTGTCCCTTCCCCTGTCCCTTCCCCTGTCCCTTCCCCTGGCCCTTCCCCTGTCCCTCTGCAGCAGGGACAGCCAGGACCGCCCCTCCCCTCCTGCCTGCGGTCTCACGGGGTCTGTTCGGGGTGCGCCACGACCCCCCGCGCACCCCGGGCCCGGTCACGGAGCTCTCACCATCGAATTCCCAATTAATCAATCAATCATCCCACCATCGAATCCCCAATGAATCATCCCGGAGCAGCTGGGGCTGSCCCTGGAGCCCCGGCAGTGTCCAAGGCCAGGATGGAAGGGGCTGGGAGCAGCCTGGGACAATGGAAGGTGCCCCATGGCACTGGATGGGCTTTAAGGTCCCCACGCAACCATTCCATGGCTCTGTGACACCCAGGGAGGGAGGAGGTTTATGATGATGATGATGATGATGATGATGGTCCTGCCCTTCTCCCGCCCTCTCCACACAGGAAAAAAAGAGGAACAAACGCTCTGAGCCCTGCTGGGATAACACAGCTGAGGCTGGGGGCGAAAGGGCTGCCCGGGCAGGGGGCGGCCCCCCACCCCCGCCCCGCCCCGGGGCTGTGCCGCCCCCGGCCCTGCCCCATAAAGCGGCGGAGGAGCAGCCCCGGTGCTCCGTGCCCCGCTCCCGGTTCCTCCCCCTCGCTCCCGGGACACCCCGAGGATGCTGCGCCGCCGCGGAGCCTTCACGGTGCCGCCGCTCCGTGCTGACCCCGGTGAGTCGGTGACCCCCGGGGCTGGGCAGCCCCCCCGCGTCTGGCTGGGCTGGGGGTTCCCCCCTCGGGCTCTCCAGCCCGCGAGGATCGCGCTGGAGGGCACCCTCAGGGATCTCCGCTTTGAGGTGTCTGTGCTGGAGAGGGAGCCTGGGCTCCGTGGAACCCCAGTTTGTGTTGTCCATGCTTGAGGAGCTGGGAGTTCCCCGGACCCCCCAGTTTGTGCTAAGGGGGTCCCTGGAGCTCTGGTTTTCATCCCACTCCCTGCTGCGAGGGGCCCAGGCTACCGGCTGCGCTGGGAGTTCAGGATTTCCCTTCCCATGTTCGGGCTGATGCCCGCCCCAAAYGCGGCGGGGGGGTCCCCAAAGCCCAGGGCCCATCCCCGTGCGTGCCGCAGCTCTGGCTGTGGCGGGACCCCCCAGCAGCAGCGTCTGGGGGGCTCCGGGGGCTGAGCTGCCATCGCGGGGGGCGCCCCGGGAGGAGCCGATGGGGCCCCCACGCCCCTTCTCGCCCTGCCCGCGCCCCCCACGCCCGTGGGGCCGCGGTGACACCCTCGTGGTGGTGCCCCAGCGCACGTGGGCTCCTGGAGCCTGTGGARTCGCGGCGTGTGGGAAGTGGGAGGCTGGCAGAGGCCAGGGAGCCGCGGTGCAGGGGCTGCCCCCCGGAATTCCTGGGATTCAATCCTGCTGGGGCGGGCGGGCCGCTCCCGGCACCGCTGGGATTCAGCCCCACTGAGCGGCCGGACTGTCCCGSGGCCTCCCGGCCCCCCTCGGCCCCTCCAGCCCCCGAGGGATGCACGGGGAGCGCTGCGGCCGCGGGAGGGGCAGGAATCTGGGAGCACCGGGACCCCCGAGCGGTGAATTCAGCCCACGCCGGAGCCCKGAGTGAGTTTCTGGGCTCCGGTGGGATGCAGGCGGCACCCGGCAGCCTGCCGGCGCCCAAAGCCTCCCACCTTAACCACCGGCCCAGCCAGTATCGCCCATCCCAAACCCTGCGAGGAACCAGTCGGGAACCGGTCCTGTAATGAGGCGCTCTGGATGCAGGGCCCGGCCGGGGTGGCTTTAAAAGGGAGCGCCCGGCTCCGGCTCTGCCTCCCGGCTCCCGGCGATGTGGGGCGGCTCCCGCGCCGTCTGGAAGAGGAGGTTCAGCTGCTGTGAGTGCGTGCGAGGGGGCGGCAAGGCCCGAGCGGGGCTCTGGGGGGTGGGCAGCCTGCAGGAGGTGCCGAAGCTCCGCTGTCACCTCCCCGAGCCCGCGGCCTGGCTGGGAGGGAGGGAGCGAGCGCCGAGATCGCCGTGGATGCAGCACGGTCCCCCCGGGAGCTGCGGGTGCTGGGGGCGCATCCCGGCTGGCGATGCCACCCATCCCGCGGGGACAAGCTGGTGGCCCTGGAGCCATCCCAGACCCGGGATCCCACGGCCGTGCTCTGTCCTGGGTCGCCGGCACCGAGCTGGAGCGGGATCGAGGAAGRACCCGGCTCAAAAGCCCTGCCCAGGTCAGGGTGGGGGCCGTGGGTGCCCCCCAGCAGCTCAGCCTGGGAGGAGGAGGAGGATGGTGGAGGYCAGGGCCGTGCTTTAGGGGAATAGAGACAACACGCTGGGGTTGTAGGAGTGTACGGGCTGCTGGGCAGGCGGGAGAGCGGCCTTGGGCACGGCTGGAGCTGCTCTGGGGGGTTGGAGGGGCGGTGGGCACCCAGCTTTCTGCCCCGGGACCCCCCAGCTGAGCCCACCCCATCCTCCCTTCCCCCGCAGATGGCCCCTGGGAGTCGGCCGAGAGCTGCGTCGTGCACACCTCCGCCAGCGTCTACCGCCGGCTGCAGGAGAGCCCGCGGCAGCCCCGGCGGGGAATGAGCCCCCGGGGACCCCCCAGCAGCCCCCCGGCCGCAGGGAGGCTCCTCAAGTCCGAGTCCGAGGATTCCGGCGTGGAGATGGCCAGCAACGAGCACTCGCCCTGCGGCCCGCTGGCCTCCGAGAGCCGCTTCTCCCTGGACGCTTTCCCGGTGGAGCAGCCCCCCGGAGCGGAGGAGCCCCCCCGAGAGGAGCAGCAGCCCCCCCGGAGCCGCTCGGCCAGCCGGAGGCTGCTGCAGGCAGCGCAGCGGAGCCGGAGGCAGCGCTGCCCGCGACAGCTCAGCCGGCGCAGCGCCAGCGCCGCCGACCTGGCCGAGCCCCCCCGGGACCCCGAGGGGGCGGAGGGGCCTCCTGGGGACCCCCGGGCCGTGGCCGARGTGTCGGGGCAGGGGCTGCGCTACCTGGAGCACGTGTGCCAGATGCTGGAGCGCCTGGCGCGGCTGCAGCAGGACAACCGCGCCCTCCGGCAGCAGGCGGCCGGAGCCCGCACGGCCACGCTGGTGAGGGCCCGCGGGAGGGGGATGCGCGGGGAGCGGTGAGGGGGTCCCAGCTCACCCCCTGCCTGTGCTCTGCTCGCCCCCAGCCCAGCCGGCAGCACCCGAGGCAGGATTCGGGCACCTGGAGGGGTGAGGGGTTCCGGCAGCGCTCCTGCTCCGACAGCCAGGCGCCAGGTGAGGGGGTGGGCTCGGGAGAGACGGGACCGGGGGCCAGGTGAGCGGGGTGGGCTCGGGAATGGCGGGACCGGGGGCCAGGTGAGGGGAGTGGGCTCGGGAATGGCGGGACCGGGGGCCAGGTGAGCACTGGGGGATGCGGGAATGGCAGCACCGGTGCCAGGTGAGCGGGGTGCAATAGCGGGACCTGGGGCCAGGTGAGGGGGCCAGCACGATGCCCCCCAAGCCTGACCAGCTCCGTTCCCCCTCGCAGCAGCCGAGCCCGCGCCGTGCCGGAGGCTGTGGGGACACTCGGTCAGCTCCCCCAGCCTGCTGGAGGCCGCCGAGGGCGGCGCGGCTGTCCCGGCGCCGGACAAGGTACGGCCGGGGGGGGTCGGGGGGTGCCGGGGGGGTCCCTCGGGTGCCCCCGCTGATCCCSCCCTGTCCCGCAGGACGGCCGCTCGCACTGGGGCCGGGTGAAGGTGCTGCTCACCCGCCTGACCCGCCGCTCCCTGCGCGGCGGCCGCTGCAGGTAGGACGGGGAGGGTCCCGCTCCCACCGCCACACCTGGATGGAGGAAGTGCGTCACACCTCACCCCGTGACGTCACGCCAGCCCGGGGCCGGTCCCCAGCCTGGCGCACCCTTTCACTTTTTTTTTTCCCCCCCAATAAAGTCTTTTCACCCACAAAGAGGCGGCTCTGAGCGGGGTGCTTGCTGTCGCGCCGTGACGTCAGGCCCCTAAACCCGGCGTGACGTCACGCGAGGGCGCGTCACTGCCGCATCACTTCCGACGGCTTTTCCGCCCCTTTTGTCCCGGCGGGCCCGGACCCACGGCCGGCCCGGGCACCCCCGAGCCCCCTCCCCCGGGCACCCCCGAGCCCCCTCCCCCGGGCACCCCGAGCCCCCTCCTTCGGGCATCCCCGAGCCCCCTCCCTGCTCAGCCCCGGCCGGCTCCCGAGGGGTCCCGCTGCCTGGGGGGGTGGGGGTGAAGTGGGGATGAAGCTCGTCCGACCCCCGAACCCCCCCCGGGCCCCTCCGGCTGCTCCGCGGGTTGGTGGGGAGGGGGCGCCGGGGGTCCCGGGATGATGCTGCCCGGGAGCACCGCGGCTTTCTCGGGGGGCTCCCCAGTTCTGGGGGTRGAGGAGGAGGGTGAGGATGAGGAGGGGGTTCGATGCTGTTCTGGCGCTGCTGGAGCCCCTCCCGGCGCCGCCAGCCCTGCGCGGGACGCTGAGGAAGATGCTGCCTGTGCCGCAGGTGAGGAAGATGCTGCCCCGAGCCGCGGCCAGGCGCTCTCCCGTCAGGGCTCCCGTTCTCCCTCCCTTTCCCCCCTTTCCTGCCCATCTCCTACCGTCACTTGGGGTTTCTCCTTCCCGGCGGGGGCTCCCGCAGCGCCCCCCGGCACCGCTCCTTCCYGGGAACCGTGAGTGCTCGTCCCCGCCGCGCCCGTGCCCGTGGCAGGGCCTGGGGGCACAGGGGGTCCCCGGCGGTGCCCCCGGCTGGGTCACAGCCTGACCGGGGTGCTGAAGGGTTTCTGGAGCGCAGCTGGGGGCGGGRTGTGTTTGGTCCTTGTCCCTCCCTTTCCAGCATCAAACCCTTCCCACGGCCCCCCCTCTGCTCTCCTGAGCCCCCCGGCGTGAGGAGCAATGGGGAGCGGCTCGGGGAGGGGAGAAGGGCACCAGGCTGGGTGTTCCCTGTGTGGGGTGGGGGTCTGGGCACCCCCTCCCCTGCCGCCCCTCCCATCCTCCTCCTCACTGGGACCCCGGGGCTGATCCCAAGGAAATGGCTGAGGATGGTCCAGGGGGCGCTGATTCTCCTTCCAGGGCCCAGGTGAGRAGGAGGAAGGAGCTCTGAGCCTCTCTGTGCCACCCCAGAACCACCTGGAACGAGGGGAAGCTCCCGAGCATCCGACAAGGAAAACCCAGGYGTGGATCCCGACGTGTGCTGGTGCTGGCCGGCCCGGAGAGGGTTAATTCATCCTATTTGTGAGGAAAGTCCTCGGGATTGGTGGTGGGCTGGCACCTGCTGAACCTGTCCCGAGGGGATCTGGGGGGCAACCACTGGGCTAGCCCGGAATTCTCATCAGCAGGGAATGCTGCCCATGCTGGGGCTGTGCTTCCCTCCCCTCTGCCCCCGGAGCTCTGAGTGCTGATGAAACCCTTAACCCTCCCCCAGGGGCACCTCAGCCACACGTTCCTCGTCGCAGAGTTGAGTTTTGAGTTTTCCCTTCCTGCCAGCTCTCCCTATTAAYGCCGGGATCTTGTGGGCGGCGCAAAACCCGCTCATTATCCACTTTCTACTATAAAAGACGGAATTCTCCTCCCTGAGCGCTGCGGGGAGTAGGCAGAGTGAATCCCTGGGAACGCCTGGGTTCGAGTTTCCATGGGTGACATCCCTCTCCCGAGTGCTGGGAGGGCAGGAGGAGACCAGAGCTGGGATTTGTGGCGGCTCCGAGTGCAGCACAGGGATGCTGGGCACGGGGGAGGCCTGGCCGTGCCACACACGGYGACAGTGATGCAGACAACGCCACCAGCTGGCTTCAGGTGAGCCCAGGTGGGCTCGAATCTGGGGAGGAATCAACACCTCCAGGCCACAGAGGGATCTTGGCCCATCCGGGAGCCACCCTGAGGACTGCAGGGCTCAGATCCCGTGTCCCTCGCTCGGGCTCACGGGCTCCGTGCGTGGCTGTTAAATATATATAAAAATATCTATATTCTGTATATTTAGCATCCCTGCTCTGGGTAACCGTGGCAACTGGGTTTATTTTGTTTAAACCTGGCCTGGCATGTGATGTGGTTGGGAAGGAACAGCCAAGGGGAGAGGGAGGGATGAAGTTCTCCATGCGGGGAGCTGGGGAGGAGCCTTGGCACGGGGTGATCTTGGGGGACCTCGCTGTGTCCCTGCACTGGGGACAGCCACCAGCATTCCCATGGCTCTGCTCCATCTGGGAAGGGAAGGTTTGGATTTCAGGAGTTCCATCCCCACTTTCTGCTGAGCTTCCCAGGTCACCCCTGAGCCCTGTTCCCTGTCTCGTGCAGGTTTGCCAAACCTGGGTCCTGGCAGGAAGAGGTGGCGATGCTTTCCCTGTGCCTGCAGCCGTGTGCCCTCACCGGGAGCAGCAGGAGCCTCCTGCCACCCTGAGGCAGAGGAGGAACCTTTGTCATGTCCACCAGAATCTCCCCAGGGTGGGCTTCCAACCCCTTATCCCAAGCAGCATCTGCTCAACCCAGGACACAGCAGGCAGCCTCTCCTTATCCTTAAAGGCCCAAATTGCCTCTGTTGTGCTGGAAATCTCCATTCCTCGTGCTTTGAGGCCGTTTCCTTCCCGCGCCGATGTTCGATCCCAGTTTTCCCTTCCAGGGACACCCCGAGCCCCCCGCGTCCCCCTGCAGTGGCGGCCGGGCGCCGGCAGAG
>JACDOX010000424.1:188320-199357 GCA_014549065.1 Cardinalis cardinalis | reverse complement strand
AAAGTGCCACATCCATGCATTTTCTGAGCACTTCCAGGGATGGTGACTCCTGGGCAGACTGTGCCAGGGCTTGACAATTCTCACCATGAAAAAGATATTCCTAATTTCTGATACTATCAATAATCCCAACACCATCCTCCTGCACAGGGAATGAGGGGCTGTGACAGCCAAAACCACTCCCAAATCCCCCTCACCACCCTCTGTAACCCAAGACTTCCTTTTTTTAATGCAAATCCAAAAAAACCGAAGTTGAGTCCAAAGAAAATGTGGTGGGAATGGTGGCAAAGTGCAGGAAAAGCAGCACAGGGGCTGTCAGAGGGCCTGCCATGAAAGCAGCTTGAGGAATAAGCTGCTGTTGTTCCCTGTCACTTTTCAGGGAAGGCTGCTGAGAGGGGATTACAGCCCAGGCAGCTTAAGAGGAGCAGGTGAGGGGAGATCCGCAGGGATAACAAAAAGAAAATACAAATTACTCTGCCCGTGGCTGTGGGGGGAGAGGGGAAACCTGGGGGTGAACTCCTCACAGGATGACAGGTTATCCTTGGAAAAAACATCTAAATCACCTCGTTCCCTGCATTCCAAATCATGTTCCCACCTCGTCTCCACGCCAGGCTCCCTTCAGCTCCCYGTAATTAAAGGATGGGGCTGGGGAGATAAAAGTGCCCCAGGATTCCTGGTGCTGCCAGATTTGTCTCTTACTCAGCCCAGCTGACAAATCTGGGGCTTGGAAATTGGAAATTCCTTCCCATCTCCCTGCTGGGAAGGCCTGGGGATGGTGGGGATGCTTGAGGAGTGAGAACATTCTGCCACCTCTCTGTCTTCTCACCCTCTCCATCCCAAATCCTCATCCCACTGCTTCCTCCAGCCCCCTTTTTAGTGGGAAAGGGGTGCTGGAGCTTTGACACCAGGAAAAATAATGGTAAAATCTTTAATTCTCCTTGTTTCCAAGCATCTCAAAGACCCTCATTGGCAGCCTGTGAGATGGAGCTGGCTGGCACACACGTGGCTCTTCCCTAGGGCTCTTTTTGGGGTGATATCTTGGATAAGAAATCAAAAGGATGTGGACAAAGGTGGACAAGACCTGCAGTTGGTGATGGACAGGTTAAAAAAAAGGAATGACAGAGGTGGGAAGCATCAGAAGCCAAAGGAAGGGAGGGTGGATGAGGTGAGGGGAAGCTTGGAGAGGCACCAGGATGGCTCAGGAGAGGCTGGAGCAGGGAAGGGGATTCCTGCCATTCCCGTGCTCATGCCCACACATCCGTGGGGGCCCATCCACCCACCAGGAAGGGGGAAATGAAACCCAGCCCTTCCTCCTGGAGGGAAAAGGTGCAGGAATGGAGAGGCTGGCATGAGGAAGCAGCGTGGGGGATTAGGTGGCCATGTGGCTGCTCCAAATCCTCCTTAGGGGCCCGTTAAGGACATGAAAGCTGCTTTTCCTGCTTCCGGTTCAGCACCCCTGGAGCTGCTCCTGGCCAGCCTGGGCTGCCTTTGCCTGGCAGCTTGAGGCACCATGGGGATGGTGGGATGGTGGGATGGTGGGAGGGAGATGCAGCGAGGGATCCTCACTCACTGAGTGACTCCTCCCAGCTGTGCTGCTGGCAGATGCTGGAGACACGCAGCTCTGACGGAATTTGTCCCTCACTGCTCTGAGCAGCTCCTGGATTGCACCTCTGGGATGTCCCACAGGTCTGACACCCAGCCCTGCGCGGTGGCACCTCGGTGGCAGCACCCTCTGTGCCACCCCTGCCAAAGCCAGGGTGACCAGGACATCCCCGTGGCAAATGTTCCCATTTTGGGAGTGGGACAATGCCCCACATCAAAGGGATTGTGCTGTGCAGGGTGACCAGGACATCCCAGTGCCAAACCTTTCCAGTTCTGGGACGAGGACATCCCAAAACCTCTCCAATTTTGGGAGAAGGACAGTGCTCCAGTGGGGTGATCCTGTGCCAGGGCAACCAGGACATCCCCATGGCCAAAACCTCTCAAATTTTGGGAAAAGGACAATGCTCCAATGGGGTGATTCTGTACCAGGGTAACCAGGACATCCCCATGGCCAAAACCTTTCCAGTTCTGGGACAAGGACATCCCAAAACCTCTCCAATTTTGGGAGAAGGACAGTGCTCCAGTGGGGTGATTCTGTGCCAGGGCAACCAGGACATCCCCATGGCCAAAACCTCTCCAATTCTGGGACAAGGACATCCCCATGGCAAAACCTCTCCAATTTTGGAACAAGGATATCCCCATGGCAAAACCTCTCCAATTTTGGGACAAGGACAATGCTCCTTTGGGGTGATTCTCTACCAGGGTAACCAGGACATTCCCATGTCCAAAAATTCTCCAGTTTTGGGAACAGAACAATGCTCCAAAGGGATGGCACCAAGCCAAGGTGACCATGACGTTCCTATGGCAAAACCTCTCCAATTCTGGGACAAGGACAACGCTCCAATGGGGTGATTCTGCACCAGGGTAACCAGGACATCCCCATGGCCAAAAATTCTCCAACTTTGGGAACAGGAACATGCTCCAAGGGAATGGCACCAATTCCAGGTGACCATGACATTCCCATGGCCAAATCTCTCCAATTTTGGGACAGGGACAGTGCTCCAGGGGTGTGATCCTGTACCAGGGTGAACAAGACATCCCCATGGTCAAAAATTCTCCAATTTTGGGAGCAGGAACATGCTTCAAGTCAAAGGGTTGGTACCRGGACATTCCCATGGCCTAAACCTCTCCAAGTCTGGGAGAAGGACAATRCTCCAGAGGACTGATCCTGTACCAGAGTAACCAGGACATTCCCCTGGCCAAAAATTCTCCAATTTTAGGAACAGAACAATGCTCTAAGGGGATGGCACCAATTCCAGGTGATCATGACATCCCCATGGCCAAATCTCTCCAATTTTGGGAGAAGGGCAATGCTCCAATGGGGTGATTCTGTACCAGGGTAACCAGAACATTTCCATGGCCAAAAATTCTCCAATTTTGGGAACAGGAGCATGCTCCAAGGGAATGKCACCAATTCCATGACATTCCTGTGGCCAAATTTCTGCAATTTTAGGAGAAGGGCAATGCTCCAATGGGGTGATCCTGTGCCAGGGTAACCAGGACATCCCCATGGCCAAAACCTCTCCAGTTTTGGGAGCAGGAACATGCTCCAAATCAAAGGGTTGGTACCAGGACATCCCCACAGCCAAAAGTTCTCCAGTTTTGGGAACAGCAACATGCTCCAAGGAAATGGCACCAATTCCAGGTGATCACAACATCCCCATGGCCAAGACCTCTCCAATTTTGGGAGAAGGACAATGCTCCAATGGGGTGATCCTGTGCCAGGGTAACCAGGACATCCCCATGGCCAAAACCTCTCCAATTCTGGGACAAGGACATCCCCATGGCAAAACCTCTCCAATTTTGGGAACAGGAACATGCTCCAAGGGAATGGCACCAATTCCAGGTGACCATGACATTSCCATGGCCAAAAATTCTCCAATTTTGAGAACAGAACAATGCTCCAAGGGGATGGCACCAAGCCAAGGTGACCATGAYGTTCCCATGGCCAAAACTGGATTTGTGAGCAGGACAATGCCCTAAGGGAATGGCACCAAGCCAAGGTGACCAGGTCACCCCCTTGCTCTGAGAGAGTCAGACAGAGTCAGTTAAACTGGGACCTGTGGCCCTGGAAATCCTCTCCCAACATGAAAGGTCCTAAATCCTGTGGATTTCCAAACCACCTGGCTCGTTTAAGCCGCTTCCTTCCTTAAATACGGACACAATATGGAACACTAAGACTCCATCCCCAATCCCTGACCCTGCCTTGACTGGGAAGAACTGGGAGAGTGAAGTCCAAACCAGCTGGTTTTGTCCCTTTCTGCCCCAAATCTGCTGTTTTGGTGTGAGATTCCACAGACAGCTCCCAAAGAGCAGCCCATCCCTCCTGCCCAGCTCCTCGCCCAGCCCATCCCCTGAAAAAATGCAATATTCTCACTGGAGCTTTGCTCTTTCCCTGAAAATAAATGAGTCATTCCCAGCCAAAGGCTTCTTGGGGCTCAAAAAGCCAAATTGTGAATAACCCTACGAGCCCAGAAGCAGAAGGATTGAAACAATACAAGCCTCCACCCCCCCACAACTAAATCTACTACTGCTTTTTTCAGCATGGTTTAACAAATTCCCCAATATTTGCCTGGAAACTCCAATCCCTGGACAACTGAATGGAGATTTTACTGCCCATGTGCCTCTGATTACAATATATTACCACTAATGATAATTGTCTGGATTATACTTATCTGTTTCTTTGGCTAATAAACTAGAAAAGACCACCAGTGAAGATGTAATAAAGTGCAGCTGTTGGAGCAAAAAAAAAAAAATTAAAAAGCCTTTTTTTTTCTAGGTCAGAGCAAAGTTGGGAGAGGCTTGGGAGAGCTGCCTCGGCGAGGGGAAGGAAAACCTAACTGGAAATAAGAAGAGCTCCTCAAGGCAGCTTTCATTAATCTGGAACTTTTCTGCCAGAACCGGTGCTGGGGTTTATCTGCCAGCAGGACAAAGGGAGGGAGGTGCAAACTCTGCATTTCTCTCCTGCATCTCATTAGCCTCAAAATGGACCCTTGGGCTCCTCAGAAATGTTCCTGGGCAGGGATGCACCTACAAAGGGAAGGAGGAGGGAAGGGAAGGAGCAGTTTTGTTCTTGGAGTGGGGATGAAGCTCCCCCAGCATGGAACATAAGCTGGTTAAAAGCACACAGGGTGAAGCTTTGCAGGTGCCAAAGGGCAGGAAAAGGGGAAAAATAAACCTCTCATCGTGGAAATTCAGAAAGTTGGAGAGAATTGCTGGGATGGAAAGCAGCCAGGAGGTTGGAGTAAACACCCTGGTGYTGAGCTGAGGACTGGGCAGATAACGGAGTGTCCCGAGTCAGGGAAACATGGAATGGGCTGGGTGGGAAGGGATCTGAAGGATCACCCAGATCCACCCCCTTCCCCACCTTCCACTGTCCCAGRTGGCTCCAAACTCGCCTCAGACACTTCCAGAAATGAGGCATCCTCAGGGAAATCCATCCCAGCCCCTCCCCACCCTCACAGCCAGGAATTCCTTCCCAAAATCCCATCTAACCCTGCCCTCTGGCASTGGGAGCCATTCCCTGGGTCCTGTCCCTCCATCCTTGTCCCAAGTTCCTCTCCAGCTCTCCTGGAGCCCCTTTAGGACTCTGAGGCCTGGAGCCTTTTCCTCTCTCACACAAAATTGGAGATTGGGAATGTCCTGGCAAGCCTAGCATGGTACCATCACTTTGGCTTGGAGCAGGTTCCTGGAATGGTGACCAGGACATCCCTTTGACCAGGACATCCCAAAACTGGAAAGGTTTTGGCCACGGGAATGTCCTTGTCACCCTGGTATGGCACCATCCCTTTGCCTTGGAGCAGGTTTCTGTTCCCAAAACTGGAAGGTTTTGGCCATGGGAATATCCTGGTCACCCTGGCATGGTGACCAGGAGATCTCTTTGACCACGACATCCCAAAATTGGAAAGGTTTTGGCCATGGGAATGTCCTGGCCAGTGTGGCATGGTGACCAGGACATCCCTTTGCTTTGGAGCAGGTTCCTGTTCCTGGCCAGCCTGGCATGGCACCATCCCTTTGCCTTGGAGCGGGTTCCTGGCATGGTGACCAGGACATCCCAAAACTGGAGAGGTTTAGCCATGGGAATGTTCTGGCCAGCCTGGCATGGTGAACAGGACACTCCTTTGACTCTGAGCAGGTTCCTGTTCCAAAATTGGAGAGGTTTTGGCCATGGGAATGTCCTGGTCACCCTGGAATGTCCTCCATGCAAAGGAGCAGGTTCCTGGCATGGTGACCAGGACATCCCAAAACTGGAGAGGTTTTGGCCATGGGAATGTCCTGGCCAGCCTGGCATGGTGACCAGGACACCTCTTTGACTTGGAGAAGGTTTCTGTTCCCAAAACTGGAAGGTTTTGGCCATGGGAATGTCCTGGTCACCCTGGAATGTCCTCCATGCAAAGGAGCAGGTTCCTGACCATGGTGACCAGGACACCCCTTTGCCTTGGAGAAGGTTTCTGTTCCCAAAACTGGAAGGTTTTGGCCATGGGAATGTCCTGGCCAGCCTGGCATGGCACCATCCCTTTGCCTTGGAGAAGGTTTCTGTTCCCAAAACTGCAAGGTTTTGCCCATGGGAGTGTCCTGGCCAGTTTGACATGGTGACCAGGACACCCCTTTGCCTTGGAGCAGGTTTCTGTTCCCAAAACTGGAAGGTTTTGGCCATGGGAGTGTCCTGGCCAGTTTGACATGGTGACCAGGACACCTCTTTGACTTGGAGAAGGTTTCTGTTCCCAAAACTGGAAGGTTTTGGCCATGGGAATGTCCTGGCCAGCCTGGCATGGTGATCAGGACATCCCTTTGCCTTGGAGCAGGTTCCTGTTCCAAAATTGGAGAGGTTTTGGTCATGGTTCCAGCCCTTGGAGCATCTCCCATGGGCACATGGAAATGGATTTATTGTCCTGAATTCACCACCCCAGGATTTCAAACCCAAGGCAGGTTTGCAGGGAAAGGGATTTGTCTTTCATTTCACCAACTAACACAAGCTGAGAGGGAAAAAAAAAAAACCCAGAATATCTCAGAAACACAAGTTCTTCCAATTTTAACAGAATGCTGGAAGAAAAAGTTAATGTATCTTTCATGAGGACAATCTAGATAATAAGCAACACAATTCCACAGCAAAAGGGTGGGATTTTTTYTCCCTTTTTCTTTCTTTCTTCTTATTTTTTTTCCCCTTAAATAAGGAGGAATTTCTGGTTGTGGATAGAGGACCAAGGTAAAACTTGAGTCACCAAACATCCCCCAGATAGGAACACGCTGTAACCTCAGGTGTTAAGTGATCCACGAGATTTTACTTTCAGATTTGGGCAGAAACAACAACTTCAGAGGGAAAAAAAACCCAAACCAACTAAACCACGACAACCCCTGTGTGTGTCAAACCTAAACTGAAATTGTTATTCAGCAATTTGCAACACTTACTGTCATATTAAAGTAATTTCATTTTATTTTTGCTCACTGGCTCTGTTCCTGCAACAAAACAGCAAATCTTGGGATTTAAGGGGATATTTGGGAGAGAACTGAATTATCCTGAAAGGTTTGGGGGTACAGCCTGTGACCCTGGGGAAGGTGGAAATTTTGCAGSCTAGATGTGACAGACCTGTGGGATTTGGGCATTTTCCCCTCATTTCCAACCTCTCTGGCTACGAAGGCTCTGCAGCCTCTCCTCCTTCTCTGCATGGAAATATTATTTATAAATATTATTCATAAACATGCAGGAACTTCCCCTTTCTCCTTTTTATTTAGGAAAATCTCTAAATGAAATAAACTTTTGTTCAACCAGCCAATTTCTGACCCCCCTTGGATGATCTCCAGGTGGTTTTGTTCCTTTGCTGGAGGTAAAAACCAACACATAAACAGAAAATTGAATTATTCATCTCTTGGKGGTCCCTTCCAGCCCAGGATGCTCCATGATTTTATATCTCAGGAGTTCTTTAAGCTACAGGTGAAGGCAGCAGTGGATCCAAGTGGCAAGAAAGGTTAAAATTATWATTAATTAAGGTACCAAAAGCAGTGYGGCCAGCAGGACAGGGCAGGATTGTCCCTCTGAGGTGATTTCCAGCCTCTCTCCAAGACCCACATCCCTAAAGCTCCAGATGAGGACAAAGCCCAGGAGATGATGGTTGGTACTCACTTTTTCAAAGGCTCTATGACTGTCTTTTGGATCTGATTCACCTGTGGAAAGCAAAAAAGGGAGGAYTGCACGTCAGGATCGTTGGAAAATCCCATTTGCACAAGGATGGGTTTGTAGGGATCCCACCATGGGGTGGGGAGGGACTCTGAGCACAACCACCATGTCCTTTAACCAAAAGAGAGGGAATTTCTCCCAAGGGAGCTGAAATCCCAGCCTGGAATGGAGATCACAGAAACTCCTGTGGGAAAAGTCTTGGGGACGATGATAAAAAGGGAAAGAGGTGAGACACGAGGATCCTGGACATGGCAGGGAGTGACAGGACACAGGGAATGGCTTCCCACTGCCAGAGGGCAGGGACAGATGGGATTTTGGGAGGAAATCCCTCCCTGGGAGGGTGAGGAGAGGCTGGGATGGAATTCCCAGAGAAACTGTGGCTGCTCCATCTTTAGATGGGATTTTGGGAGGAAATCCCTCCCTGGGAGGGTGGGGAGAAGCTGGGATGGAATTCCCAGAGAAGCTGTGGCTGCTCCATCCTCAGATGGGATTTTGGGAGGAAATCCCTCTCTGTGAGGGTGGGGAGAAGCTGGGATGGAATTCCCAGAGGAGCTGTGGCTGCCCCTGGATCCCTGGAAATGTCCAAGGCCAGCTTGGAGCCAGCTGGGACAATGTGGAAATTCAGAAAGTCTCCCCTGGGACAGCRGGAGGTGTCCCTGTCATGGCAGGGGGTGGAATGGGATGGGTTCAAATCCCCCCCAGCCCCAACTACCCCATGACTCCAGGACACTCCCACCATCCCATGCCTCCAGGACACTCCCAGCACCCCCATTTTCCAGGCAAAGCCAATCCACCTTCTCCTGGTTGAAGGAGTCCATTCTCTTCATGGCCGTGTCGAAGGCCGTGACCATCTYGAGGAACGAGGGCTCCTGCTCACACAGGGGGTTGGACAGCAGGTCTGAGGAGATCTTCACTGCAGATTTGGACATGGCTGATGGAAAAGAAACCAGACAGGGTCACATTTCCCACTGCCAGGAGGGCAAAACTCAGGGAGCTGAGGCAGCCAGGAGGGGGTCAGCACAAGCTGGCAGGGAGATGCTCGGTGGAGGCTGAGAGAAAAGCAAGGAAAAGGCACCACTTCATTCATGTAAACACCCAGAGAAGTGTTTTTATATAAGTTAAGTCTGAAGCACTCCAATGTGAGGCTTGTGATGCTGCCAGAAATAATCCCAGACTAACAAAAGCACTGTTCTCTCAAAAAAACCCAGAGATGGGGGTTTTTATACATCTTCTCTCGACAGACTATTAAGTGTCACTCTCAGCCTCACTACAGCTCTTCCACAACGAGAAAAATCACAGTCCATTAAGTCTTTCAAATGGCTTTACAAAAAAAACCCCATGTATTTGAAGTGGATTTAGTGGGAAAGGACCAGACTGACAGGACTGGGAGACGAAGGTTTCTCTTCCCCTCTCCAAACACAAAGAGCAGGGACACAAGTTAAGTATTTCCCCCTCAATAAGCTGAAATTTTTTGCCTGTGGAGAAGGAGCCAGGGGGAATAGGAAGTCCCTACAGGCCCTGGGAGTGCCACCAAGAAATCCAGAAGCACCAGGTCATGCTCTGACTGAGCATTCCACTTGTTTTCCATCAGCCACATCCCTCTTYATCCAAACACTTGGTCTGCAAAGGGAAAATTCAATGACAGAACCACTGCACAAACGAGCAAGAAATCAGGGAAGGTACAGAATGGAAAAAAAGACTAATAAAAAGGAAAGTATAAATATAAACAGGGAAAAAATAGACGAAAAAAAAAAAAGGCCAGAGGTACTAAAAAAAAAATGTTCTTTTTCCTCAGTGCTGGAAGCTATTCCAGTTGGMGATCACAAAGCCAGATGCTTGAGCTGTGCTTTGGAGGAGCTTTGGAAAGACTCCCTTAGATATTAAAAGTGAAAATCATCCCAATAATGGGGCTTAAGATCATAAATCAAGGGGTTAAACATTCTGATTGAAAGGTTACACACAATTATACCAGAGAGAGCTCAGAAGCTGCAGGGCTGGGGAGCTCAGTGCAGCACAAACCTCTCACTCTGGGATAACAAAGCCACTGTATCCATCTATTATCCAAACATGAAGGCTTTGGGCATTTAAACCTTGAAACAGATGGGATAGAATCCATATGTGTGACCACATCTGAGCAGGGATTTGTGCCAGAACAGGACGGAGTTGAGAACAGCACAACTCCTTTGGCTGGAAGAAAAATGAAATCTTCCTTGACAGGGAAGGATTGGAAGGGAACTGGAGGGAGGGAGTGGCAGGGTCACGCCGGGAGGTTGGGAATTGGGGGGGTTTGACCATGTTCAGGGGGAATTTGGGGCAGGAATTCCCTCTGCATCAGTGGGATCACCTGGAGAGAGCTGAAAAAGTGGGGTTTGAGTGCCAGGGCAGGAGAGAGAAGGGCAAGGAAGAGAAGGAGGAAGAGGAGGAAGAGGAGGAGGAGAAAGGATCTCCTGTCCCTCAGGGTGGCCTTCAGGAGGGTCTGCACTGCTCTTTTGCTCATTAAACACGTGAGATGTAGCTCCTGTTCATTATTCCAAAGGAGAGCTTTTACCCCCAGTTAAAGAACACCCTCCTGCTTCTTAAGATGCTATTTTGTCTGGAAAGAGGGTGGGGAAGGGGGTGAGTGATGTCCAGTCCTGGGGCAGGGGGTGCTGCTACCAGCCCATTCCCTGTTTGCTGGTAGGGCAGTGCAGAGCCTGCCTGGGATATTTCTGTGCACAGGAATTCTCTCGTTCTGAGCTGAGCTTTTTGGGAAGAAGGTGGAGACTTGATCCACCAGTCCCACTTTGCCAGGCAGTGAAGAACCAACCCCCTGAGCCTGGAGGAACCAGACAGGAGGGCAAAACTCTGCCATCCTCAGCAGATTTGGGGGCTGGATGTTGGGAATGGGCACTGCCAGGATTGGTCTGATCCACCTCCTTCTCCTGCAGCCCTCCCTCAGCAGGCTGTGTGCTGTACCTCTCCCTCCACTCACCATTTCAAGCCTTTAAATGAGAAATCAGATCATCCTGGCTCTGGCCAAGGCTCATTTGTGACTCTGCCATGTAACAGAACGGAAAAAGAAAGTCCTCCCACAGCTCCTCTGGGACTTGAAATGCTCCATATAAACAACGCCCACTGCAAGGGAGGGAGGGGAATCCTTAACAAGGAAAAACTTACCAAGGATCCCTGACAATGACCAGAGTCCTCAGAAAGGGCAGATTTCACCCTGGAAAAGAGTCCTGGGTGGCTGGTGCTTCTCCCACCCCTCTGCCCGTGCTGGGAAG